>JACXGI010000857.1:0-12035 GCA_016801175.1 Esox masquinongy
CCGTTAGCCTGCCCCGTCCCCTTGCCCTTGGGTCTTTCTGACCCACTGTTAGCCAACCCGCTCCCCTTGCCCTCGGGTCTTTCTGACCCACCGTTAGCCTGCCCCGTCCCCTTGCCCTTGGGTCTTTCTGACCCACTGTTAGCCAACCCATTCCCCTTGCTCTCGGGTCTTTCTGACCCACCGTTAGCCTGCCTCGTCCCCTTGCCCTTGGGTCTTTCTGACCCACCGTTAGCCAACCCATTCCCCTTGCTCTCGGGTCTTTCTGACCCACCGTTAGCCTGCCCCGTCCCCTTGCCCTCGGGTCTTTCTGACCCACCGTTAGCCTGCCCCGTCCCTTTGCCCTCGGGTCTTTCTGACCCACCATTAGCCTGCCCCGTCCCCTTGCCCTCGGGTCTTTCTGACCCACCGTTAGCCTGCCCCGTCCCCTTGCCCTCGGGTCTTTCTGACACGAGTGAGCTGCCCGCTCCCCTTGCCCTTGAGTCTTTCTGACCCACCGTTAGCCTGCCCCGTCCCCTTGACCTTGGGTCTTTCTGACCCACCGTTTGGGGGGTTTGCCGATTGGGGGTTTACAGAAGAAGGGACGATCTGACCCGCAGGACACGTGGGTGTGTGCAGAAAGCCAAGGCGACACAAGGGTTAACTAAGAACGTTTTCATTTGTTTTCTTTTTTTGTGTTTCTCTTGCAACTAAGATGACATTTGTGTTTTAAAGTACAAAGTCAGATACTTGTCTTAGTTCTAAAAAGTTTGACTGACTACAATAGTCCCACCCTGGGTTCAGATAGCAGCACAGGGGGGAGGAGTGCTTGACCCAATCCCCCACACACTGGGGGATATTGGATAATATAGTCTTTTGACCTTTGGTTAACATATAGTATCAATTAAGTTGAAAATATAACATATCTTGCTACAGACAGTCTGAGGACCATGTCAGATTTTTAAAATGTGGAAACTTTAATTTCATATACATTTTAAACAATCCATTTGGCCTTTATTTATGGCTCACCATAAGTGGGAAAACCAATTTAGTTATGTGCCACCAAACTACAGGAATTTATTATTACATGATAGCCAATTTCGCAGACCTGTGTGAAGGTACTGAGGTAAAGTCAAATTTAAGAGCTGGTTAGCATTAAAATAAATTTGTCAATGGATTATATGGTTTATGATTCCTTTACACAAGTGACCATGTTGACCATTTGATCTCTTTGATTGTTTATTTTTAACATGTTCACTTTGATTTCGTTGTTTTTGATGAATGTACAATATGCAGCTCTTTACCAAATGGATTCTAGATTGTGATGGTAATTCCATCGATAGACACTCTTAAAGGAGTATGTACAGAGACAAAATTCTCTTGGCACAATTAACAGTTTATTTGCAAATAGAGAGACGCGTCAAACGCTTACAGGATAATCATCTGAGGAGTCTCTAAATTAATATATGACAATCATCAGTACTTATAGGGGGAAAAGGGGTGTGGTAAGATGCTGCCCAGCTGTCCTATGTCAATAAAACTCATTCCCTTTGTTCCATCACTACCTAAGTTTTAACCAAGAGGCAGGCTGTCCTCCCCCTCATGGGTAACCTCTTGAACCCTAAAGAGGTCTTACATCATCTGGACAAACAATAGATAGACTCTGATGGGTTATACAGATAGGCAAATTTACGAGTAACCCTATAATCTGCTGATACCAGTCAATAATGACCCTAAACACCAGATCCCCCTCTCCTACATTCCTTTTCTAATCTAAACATGGGGACTCAGTACCTTTAACTAGTAACCCATTTATACATGTATAGGACTAAGTATACATCAGTTCAAGAATTTCCATAACAAGATCTATCCCTATTACCGGTTTTTCATGAATGTCCTGAAATGATGGCCAGTGCGGGTTCAGGATGGCGCCTCCTGTGGCCGTATTTGTCATTGTGTTCTGCATTCACTCATGGTGTCACTTTCCATTGACTTCATGAAGTGAAAGCAGGGGGGTGTATGATATGATCACTGATTATGATTGCAAAGAGCTAAGCTTAGGGCTCAAAGCAAATCGAAATTGGTACTTATAAAGAGTTACATGAAAAAATTAGATTTTCTGTTAGCGTAGTTATAACAGAGCATTGGCATCTGTTATGTTTCACATCTTCCATTGACAGGATTTGTTTTTAATTGGTTTATTTGCAAATGTTTTGTTTGATGTAAGGTCTAACATTTTTATGGTAAAATAGCATAGATCAAAATACATTTTTATTTGGCTAAGCAAAGTCAAGTCTGATCAGACAACGGAATCTCATTCTACTGCCAGGTGCTATCGGGCATAAATATAGCACCTTGAATGAAACATCAACCAAGCCAGTTCTGGATAGAAAAGGAAATTTGACAGACTATTATGGAAACTTGTCTTAATGGGGTGTAAGCTTCACTGTAATGATGGAACTTCTGAGATCCACGCGTTTTCAGGAGTGATCAATTGTCTTCATTGTTGGGAGTTGATGGAACAATACTGTTGATGGACTGTTGAAGCACACTAATCCATGTTTTGCAGTTACACGTTCAACAGATTGGGACATCAGATTGGGACATCTTTTCTGATGACACATCACATCACTGACTGGACACAGACCACTGAGCGTGTGAGTACCAGCAACATGTTCAAGAAGGATTTCTACAACCACATTGGTCGAATCTGTTCCAAATCTTCCTGACCACTCACATGGCAGAATGATGCCAGGGTCAGATCACTTTGCTTCACACTCCATTTCTTGAGAAACCATCGACAGCGAGATAAGAGGAGAATCCACCTGAGTCCTGAAGGACTCCACATACTACAGGTCAGAGTACCACAGGCCAGTTGACTGGACAGGTCACTTTGTCGTAAACACAGTGGAAGACACTGTTGTGGTGTTAATCTTGAATTAGTGAAGTGTTGGAAACACACTACTCCACTACACACCTATACTGACTTGTTGGGACAACCAGGCAATTTGCTGGGTCCACATCACACTGACTGCAATAACTGATATTGGAACTTTACATCCCTGATACAAGACAGAGAAGACTGAAGACAGGACATTTGATGGGAATCTAGCTTAATTCCTAACAATCAATAGTTTTCCTAAATTGACTGGTATTTTGATCTCTTACGTATGTATGTTCATTCCTCACAAGGCAGGTAGAGGACTACATACGATCAATACCCAAACATTGGTCATTGACACTTGTTTTTTTTGTGAAGTTGCTTAATAGTCATAATTACAACAACTATCCTGATATGTTTAATTGTGACATATTCCTTTTCAAAGGTAGAAACTGTCACTAGTACATTCATTGGAGTTGAGTGTTGTGTTACGTTCAGGATTTGTTGGGTCATTAGTATGATGTTGATGCATGACTCATGATATGGACAAGGAGGGACTTTGATTATTGAAAGGGTTTTTTGGGAATTAATTATGCATTTCATTAATATGTCATGTTAGGTCTGTTTCTGTTGGACACGGGTTACACTGATAGTAGCCTGACACTTGACGTGTATGGTAAAGATCGATCATTATGGTCACCACGTCTGCAATGCCATACATTGCTATATGTCAGGACAAGGTGTGTCCATTGCATATTATTTTCCTTTCATTAAAGGAATAATAAAGCCTCATAGGCCAGATAATCCTTTGTATTATTTTTCTCTATTGTTTTTTAACAGAAGTGTTTGGACCTTTTCAGTTCATTAGGAATTGGATTGAACGTTTATTTTGCTAGTTTTATCAAAATTTAATGATTATTGTTACATGTATGAAGTGGGGACTGAGAGGAAATGGGCATGAGAAACTTAACACAACGCACATGTGCTAACGCTGAACAACGGACAATAGATAAGATGTGGTGGCCATTACTGATAGGCCCCACACACCCTGTCCACACCTCCTGCTAGGAACTGTCCATATGACTGTCATAGATTCTATCGATAGACCCATGGACCATAGGGGAGGTTGGAACACACCATACAAGCGTACCATGTAGGATAAACCTTTCTTATTGGAGGATAATAGACTGTGTAATGGTTGGCTACAATCACAGACCACCTCCTCTGTGCACTGGAATAAAAGACTGTGTTAACTTTGTAATTATTGGAGAACATGTAAGAACTATGGATGATCAACATCTTGGACTCATGCTAAATAAACAAAAAATATAACAAAAAGCACTACATCTAAAAATCTAAACCTCACTAAAGAAAGTTTAAATAAATCTTAGATGTTCTTACATTACGTCCTAACTAGTTTTATCTCAGTTAGGTAGCCGGCTCTCCGATCACACCACCTGAAAAATGCGCACGTAGGCAACTAGGCAAGCTAGAAGGCTGCTACGTGCCAAAGAATAGGCTCATTATGGCAAACTCGAAATCTGATTGGATGAAGAATATGACAATCAACAACCTCCTCCCCATTTGCTTCAACAGGAGATGGGATTAACTTGAAATTCTATAGGTCTCAGGATAGATTTTCACCCGGAGACAGCACGTGGAAAATCTAATTGGATAAAAGCTCTGATTTATCTGAGCTGCACTGGAAACAGCACAACCGAGGGAGAGAAAAGCAATGAAACTACGTCAGTAGACTGATGGGAATGAACTTTGTAAAATACATCTAGCGTTAATGAAAATATATATTAAATTATAAAAATAAAATTTTCTGATTCTGACATCACTAGGCCAGCAAAAAAGGCCTCTGGTCAGCAGCAGTTTCGAACAATATCTTGTATACCAAATAATAACTTTATCAAGTCGTCAATATTTTGTAATTATTAGCAACATAAAATGTTAACTAGCGTGTCATTAATTACCATTTCTGAAATTTCCGACGTAGTTAAAAAATAGAACCCCGTTCCCAATTATCGTCTACCTTACTATTTTGTTCAATTGCATTATATTTTGTTTTTATTGATGTTGCAAATGACAGACTAGAGAGTTTAACCTACCTTACTTGCCTTCCGGTAAAGAAAAGAGACTGATCAACTTAACATTACATGATTACATTTCACGATTTGCAACTTGTCTGCTAAAGATTGTTTATCAAATGAAGTCAGAAACAGGTGACAAAATGAGTGACTCAGAGACAGGAAGGTAATCAAGATTTGAAATTCCGGTCCGATTGGTGAATCGTCTTGTTCACCCATCTTTGATTGCAGAGACATTTGGTCCCAGAATTCAGTGGAATGAAAACAAAAATGGCTGTGCACGTAAACAGTGATCAGCCAAACAAGCTCAACATAACCTTCCTAAAGGTGTTTTTCACTGATCGTATTTGTCCATTACTAAATATGCAAGAATCGGAATTCATTATTTTTCAACATCTTTAGTGAAGTAGTGAATAATCATGTACATAAAGGCATTATTAACACACAAACCATTGTCTGCTGGTTAGCATTTGTTTTATTGATACAAGTGGAGTGATCATCAGGAAAATAACACATCAAGGTTATTTTCAATAAATATAATAACAAGGTTGCTCAATACATATTCAGTATACTCTTTAACAGTAGTACTGCCCTTAATAGTTTCAAAATATAATTTTAACCAGTTGAAATCCGAATACTGCTCCATATCTAATAAGCAACATGGTGTTTATGGGCTGCTCTGGTGGCAATATATGTTGTCATAATATACAATTCTGGAATTGTCAGTGCATACTGAATTAATATGCATTAAGAAATCACGCTGAAGGGCCTTCAGCGATATTTCAAAATGTACTCGTGAAAAGGTTTAAATATGTCATTTGATGCTACAGAAGTAGCGTTTGAAGCATTTTTCACATATTCAGAAATGCTGAAAAACCATTACACCCAACTTAATGGGTCCCAACTGCAAATATGTTCCTTGGGAGGAGATGGAATTATATACCTCTTTTGAAGATTTTATTTTAAACATAGTGAGCGTGGTGAGCTTGCAAATGTGGGGAACCTCAATAGCGCAACCGTGTGGTTGATAAAAAAATCCTTGCAGTCATTTTTTCCGTATGGTCCTTGTCAACATACGTACCAAGTAGAATTATTATACCATTATCCTTGTAGGCGATGTGTCTATATATGTGCAAAATCACGCCCGCTCACATGTTCATTGGTCAATAGCATCCATGTTTTTTGACATAATGGTCTGGCTGATATAACTTTTGAGGACCATGGTCCCTAGATGCCAAATATCAAAGTATGTGAAGATCGGACATTTGGTGCCAGAGGAGTTAATTTTTTTGTGTTTTTCACAAAATCCAAAATGGCGGAAAATTCATCATGGCGGACGTTATGGTTCCCAATGGCAAAAATGTTCATCATGAGAAGATACACCTATGTACCAATTTTCAAGACTCTAGGTCACAAGGGGTGGGCGTGGTGAGCTAGCAAATAGTGCAACTTTGGAGGCTTGTGACAGCACCACCATGAGGCCGACATGCATGCCACTGCACCAGACGTTGCGGCCCTTGGCCCTTTACTACCATAAAAATTTGGGCACTTTTAAGCCATTTCATCTCATGGGAATTTGCAAAAATATATATCTATATATCTATATATGTGCAAAACCACACCCCTGCCCATGTTCATCTGTCAATGTCGGTCATGTTTTTTAAGATACTGGCCTGATTGATATAACTTTTGAAGGCCATCATCCATAGATGCCAAATATGAATGTACGTGAAGATTGGTCCTTAGGTGCCAGAGGAGATGATTTTAAACGTGTTTTTCACAAATATAGCCACCAAACCCTTTACCCCCTGAGGAAGGACTAGGCGCTACCGCCCACGCCTGAGGCGTATTTGCATAACAATTACATAGTATTACATATTTCCAAAACGGTCTGTTGCTAGGCAAAATAGTTTCTTTTACCCAATCAGGGGAAGGTATCTGTTATGTATTCGAGCAAATCAAAAGGTTGCGGGGTGGGACATAATAAGTTTCGTTTTCTGCATGTGCTAGAGGAGATGACTAAAGGAGGTTGAAGCAGTGCGTTAGCTTAGCTTAGCTAGCATGCTAACTTAGCATTTGCTTACATTTTAGCATTGTGTCCTTGTGGAACGCTAACGTGTCGAACAGACAAAGAAAGGATATGTGTTTTCAACAGTTTTATAAGAATTATTATTAGTGTGAAATAGCAAAACGTAAAAACACTTTTACTAAATGTAGCCATAGTCCATTACGGTTTTCAAACGCTGGATAGCTGAGTTGCCAGACAACAAAGGACGAATGCTAACAACATGCTAACGCTAACGCAAGAACAGTCTAGTAAGTAACATCAAAAACCCTTTTTATCATGAAATAATGTAATACAAATGTGATCATTATAGATATTGTCTGCTTTGCGTATTTGGAATGGGAGAACTGTTCCACATGGCTGTTTGTGGTCTGATTTCAATGATAAATAGTGAAATAATTTTGGGTGTCAAACATATTGGACTGTATGCACATAAGGTGATTAATTTCATTGTTCTCTTCACATTTATTGTGATAAAATGCATATTTGTGTAAGAAAAAGGGTTTGAAAAGTGTTTTTGGAATGGCAGAGTAGTTCCACAAGGCTGTTTGTGGTCTGATTTCAATGATAAATAGTGAAATAATTATGGGTGTCATAAACATATTGGACTGTATGCACATAAGGTGAATTATTTCATTCTTCTCTTCACAGGTATTGTGATACAATGCATATTGGTGTAAGAAAAAGGGTATGAAAAGTGTTTTCAATGATAAATAGTGAAATAATTATGGGTGTCATAAACATATTGGACTGCTTGCACAAAACGTGACTAATTTCATTGTTCTGTTCACATTTATTGTGATACAATGCATATTTGTGTAAGAAAAAGGGTTTGAAAATTGTTTTTGAACTGTTCCACATGGTTCTGTGGTCTGATTTCAATTAAAAATAGTGTCAAAAACGTGTTGGACAAAAGGCAAATTATTTCATTTTTCTGTTCACATTCATTGTGATGCCTTTTCTTACATAAATGCATTGTGTTTGCACAGAACATTTGTATTGGGAGTATCACTCCGTATGGTTGTGTTATGGTCAAAATTCAATTATATATAGAAAAAATCTGATTTTGCTTATGAAATTATTTACTTTATTGTGGATTTTTCCCTAAAACACTACCTTAAAAAACATTAACATGCATGCTTATATTAGCTGAGGTTCTTTAGAATCATTTGATGCCAAATACATGATGATCCATTTACATTACATATTGTTTGTAAGCCCAAATATAAAAGTAGTGAAACCCGAAAATTTAAAGCGTAGTCCCCAGGGGGTTAAAGCGAAGTTAATGAGTCCCAATGGCAAATATGTTCCTTATGAGGAGGTAGACTTATCTACCTCTTTTCAAGGCAGTATCTCAAACGGGGTCAAGTGAACTGCTGAAACCCTAATGAACCGGAACAAACACAATAGGGTTTCACCAGTGAACTGCTGAAACCCTAATAATAATAATAAACGAACAATTATAAGAGGGTTCCAGCAACTTCGTTGCTTTGCCCCCTAACTAATTTGTTAAAAAGTAATAAAAAGTTGGTATTCAACATAACACCTTATTATCTGAATGAAATTTACTGAAATTAATGTATACGTGACACAAAAAGGCAATTTATTATTTTGACCGGTAAAAAAAATGTTTGGCCAGTGTATTTTTTTGTCATCTACCAGTCCCCTTGGCAGGTGAGCCAAAAAGTTAGTTTCGGACAAAAACAAATGTGTTGCCCTGAGCCCCCTTTTTCAAATGGCCTGCATTACTTCCTTCAGAGAGGGATTGTATGAATGCATACTTTGGTTTAGGATTATGAGTTGTTGTGTCCTGATTCATCACCCTGTCAAAGTGTGGACTAGTTTTGATGGACAGAAAATGGACATCTGTTCCGGTGTTATGACAAGTCTTTCAACTACTCAAAATTACTACAAATTGCGGCATACTGTTCATGTGAACAGTGAAACACTGTTAGTTTTACACTGACCCTCTGTTTTAGGTTTCCACTTCCATTTTACCCTTTTAAAATAATTTGTGTTCTTTTATCACAAGTGGCTCCATGGCTGTGGAAGAACTCAGCAGCAGGAGGAACTTCTGTTTCCAATATTATGTATAGCATATTTCTAACTGTATTGATGAGGAAGGGGTGGGCAGAATGATCTATTATCAATGAACTGTGTAGAATGGACAGTCCCTTTTGTTACAATCCCCTAGTAACAAGTTCAATAAGGTTTGCTTATTGAACTAGAGGGTCAGGAGCAGGAGCGTGGAGAGGACCAGGACCCGGAGCGTGGAGAGGACCAGGAGCCCGAGCAGGGAGAGGACCAGGAGCCGGAGCAGGGAGAGCAGGTGACGGCCCAGCCTCGGGAGCAGAATGAGGCAGCGGCCCCGCCTTGGGAGCAAAATGAGGCAGCGGCCCCGCCTCGGGGGCAGGAGCAGGGGGGGTGGCAGGGGCTCGTCGTCCCACCCCTCCGGGGGTGGCAACAGGAATCCCTCCACTAGCCACTCTGGTGGCGGTGGCGGCAGTAGCTCCTCGGGGGCCCCCTGCGGCTCAGGCCCCCACGGAGGGACCTGTATAGGGGCCCATAGCCCCCCCCAAAAAATATTTGGGGTGGCCTCTGGGCAGCAGCAGGCCGCGGAGCAGGGACCGGGGCGGCGGCAGGCCGTGGAGCAGGGACCGAGGCGGCGGCAGGCCGCAGAACAGGGACCGGGACGGTGGCAGGCCGCGGAGAAGGGAGTGGGGCATGCCGGAAGGCCAGCCTACAGCCTGGCCAGACCACACGGAGTTGGGGAGGCTGAGGAACAGGGCATGCAGCGGGCCAGGAAGAACTCAGGGCGGCTCATTGCCAATGTTGGCTTCGCCGAGGTCGTCGCTGGGTAGCGCTTTGGGGCGGCCACTGGGCTGGCCATTGCTCCAACGGGTGACTGTAGGGGTCCTCCTCCTCGGACTCGGAATCCGGCCATCCGAGGAGTTCCCCTACCATCCACCTCTGCTGCCTCCATTGCGTTCGGTCGGTCATTCTGTAACGATTTCATGGGGAGACGGAGGCAAGCACAGGGTTGAAGGAGCTTTTAATGAAAACAAAAGGAAAAACAAAAACCAAGTGCCGTGCTCTACAGAATAGACCGTGGACACAGGAACACGAAACATGACGCTATAACACAACAATGACCGACAAGGACAGGGAGAAAATGGCTGAACTAAATACACAGACTAACAAGGAGAACAGAAACAGGTGGAGGCTAAACACAGGTGAAAGGAATAAACTGATTAACTAAAACGAGAACAGGAAAGACCAAACAAGGACATGACAAACCAAGGACAAAGAAAACACGAAGTGGAACGGTCCCTTCCGGCCGGGACTGTCACACAGATTTGACCTTGCACCTGCCAGTAGTAGGCATGTGATCTCTTCAAATTCAGCTCTCCATTCTGTATCTTCAGGTAAGGGCAGTCCACATAACTTTGTACCTTTGGGCACTTAACCTCCGAGAGTCCAAAGTGTGAGCTTACACTTGGGTCAAATATGATGCCATCTGGAGACTATCCTAACCACCACAAGCGTCTATGAACTGTATGGCATTTGCCACTCGCCGTTTTAACAGCATATTAGCCAGTAATAGGCTTTACAAGTATCTACTAACTGGAATAGTCATAAGAATTGAGCAATTGCTAGCGAGACTGAACTATACACTGCCAAAGCTATTTCATTTCGTGGCATAACAACATACTTTTTTCTTTCATTCGTGAATTACATTGATACAAAATAACTATTAATAAAGGTGACGATAACTTTTTCAACAAGTGAAAAGACTCTACCAGAAATAGTCGCAATACTATATAACCGTAAACAGTTTTAATTTAGGCTTACCCTGAATGTTGTAGCCAGCTAAGTTTCTGTCTATCCTGACCCAAAAAGCATGCCCGGGTGCGTATTTCGAAAATCCACAAGATATAGTCGCAATATAACCGTAAACAGTTTTATTGCGGCCCGTAATTACAATTAATTAAAGTAATTGTTCTCACTAGATTCGAACTCAGATCTTCCACGTGAGAGGCACTGTCTTTAACCACTAAACCACGGCACTACACATTTCATCAGTCGCTAGACACCATTGAGCATTGTGTTAAACTGCCTAACGTTTCTTATTAAGGTTACCTGCACCACAAATAGCGTCTATGAACTGTATGGCTTTTGCCACTGGCCGTTTTAACAGCTTATTAGCCAGTAATAGGCTTACTAGTATCTACTAACTTCCTAGGAATAGTCATGAGAATTGAGCAATTGCTAGCGAGACTGAAGATGAAATTTTCCATGCCAGAAACAGTCGCAATATAACCGTAAACTGTTTTATTTCAGGCTTACTATAATGTAGATACTGAAGGTTATAGCCAGCGAAGTTTACGTCAATACGGAATAATTCATAACGCATACTTTGCTTTGACTGTGAGGAGATACGAACGCGGGACCTATAGTTTGCAGATCCGCTTCTCTAACCACTTCGCTATTTAACAAGGGCTAATCAGTCAGTCAGTCAGTCAGTCAATCAGCTGTGTTATTAATCTTTCCTACCGTAGTTTTGATTTTGTATGAGTTGTAAAGCATTGATGAGGTGAATGATTAAGTGGCCATGGAATTTAGTCATTAACCCCCTGGGGACTACACTTTAAATTTTCGGGTTTCACTACTTTTATATTTGGGCTTATAAACAATATGTAATGTAAATGGATCATCATGTATTTGGTATCAAATGATTCTAAAGAACCTCAGCTAACATAAGCATGCATGTTAATGTTCTTATAAGGTAGTGTTTTAGGGAAAAATGCACAATAAAGTAAATAATTTCATAAGCTAAATAAAAAAATTTCTATATATGATTGAATTCTGACCATAACACAACCATACGGAGTGATACTCCCAATACAAATGTTCTGTGCAAACACAATGCACATTTGTGTAAGAAAAGGCATCACAATGAATGTGAACAGAAAAATGAGATAATTTGCCTTTTGTCCAACACGTGTTTGATACCATTTGA
>JACXGI010000857.1:12135-90215 GCA_016801175.1 Esox masquinongy
TTGTGGAACTACTCTGCCATTCCAAAAACACTTTTCAAACCTTTTTTCTTACACAAATTTGCATTGTATCACAATAAATGTGAAGAGAACAATGAAATTAGTCACCTTATGTGCATACAGTCCAATATGTTTATGACACCCAAAATTATTTCACTATTTATCATTGAAATCAGACCACAAACAGCCATGTGGAACAGTTCTCCCATTCCAAATACGCAAAGCAGACAATATCTATAATGATCACATTTGTATTACATTATTCCATGATAAATAGGTTATTTGATGTTACTTACCAGACTGTTCTTGCGTTAGCGTTAGCATGTTGTTAGCATTCGTCCTTTGTTGAACGGCAACTCAGCTATCCAGAGTTTGAAAACCGTAATGGACTATGGCTACATTTAGTAAAAGTGTTTTTACGTTTTGCCATTTCATACTAATAATAATACTTATAAAACTGTTGAAAACACATATCCTTTCTTTGTCTGTTCGACACGTTAGCGTTCCGCAAGGACACAATGCTAAAATGTAAGCAAATGCTAAGTTAGCATGCTAGCTAAGCTAAGCTAACGCACTGCTTCCACCTCCTTTAGTCATCTCCTCTAGCACATGCAGAAAATGAAACTTATTATGTCCCACCCCGCAACCTTTTGATTTGCTCGAATACATAACAGATACCTTCCCCTGATTGGGTAAAAGAAACTATTTTGCCTAGCAACAGCCTTCCATTGGATGCTGTCACCCAACAGCCCATCCATTGTTCAGGTGCACAAGGATTTGGTTGCATTTGGACAGGATAACGACAACCAGGAAATGTGCCACGTAAACACAAAGCGCATCTGCGTTTTCAGCGGAATCTCAGGAAAACAGCAAAGAAAACAGAATCTCTCTATCACAAACCGTTTTGAAAATATGTAATACTATGTAATTGTTATGCAAATGCGCCTCAGGCGTGGGGGGTAGCGCCTAGTCCGTCCTCAGGGGGTTAACCATTCACTTACGTCTGGCAACCATGAACAGCCAGGAAACACATTCACCCTACCAACTGAAAGACGGCATCTTAAATCACTGCTGAAGTGAAGGCCAAATGTATGCTACTTAACCTCAGCTGGTTAGGCAGCCCCCAGTTCCAGATAAAACAAAGAAAAAAGACTCTGGAGAAATCTTTATTATGACCTACTTTCCAACATTACTAAAAATATTGCATGAAGCGGGTGTATTCCCTATATATTACAGCCAAGGTTTTTTTATAGGGACGGCTCAACATGCATGATGAACACGTGAGCCAGTTAAAAACCGGTTATGTTTTTTTTCCTGGAGGCAAACAACCCTTTACTTCATTCATAATATCTGTATCAGTTAGTTATTTTCTCTGCTTTCTGTGTGTTGATCCAGCAAACTGCAGGTAGCTGTGTAAATCAATCCTAAGTAACATTTTCAGTGACTTTGATTACTTTGACTCAGTAATACTTAATGTGACATTCATGAATATACAGATCAGTCATCACATACAGCCAGTGTTGATAGGAGCATCTTCCAAGGGAGCTATAAATGACATTAGTGTCTTTTTAATGTGGCAGTGCAACATGTTTTAAAAAGAAACAAGTTGAGACAGCCTGAAAAATCTGTCCCTGCACTCGTCTGTCTCTGCGTCTTACAACACTCTCAAAATGATAACCTCATCCTAGGGGCACAGACAGAAGAGATACCCAGTTATAGAGATGACTATAACTGTAAATAAGGGCAATGTTTTTGGTCTTTTCACTGTGTGCGCGTGTCTGCATCCTCGTGTGTACATATGCGTGTCCATTATCGGAGAGGAAATCTTCCGATGCTACAGAGCACTTTGCTACATTGTTGTGGCGGCTTCAGAGATCTACTGGGAATAGAGGGAGAAATGAGAGAATGCATCTGGGCACTGCTAAACTGGGACCACCATTAACATTTAAACTGGGAACATTTGCATCTGCCTAGCAGTGACCACATTTAGTTTGCCATCAGTAAGATAGGAATAAGATCTGGCAACCAATGTTCCAGCTCAATTCACTCCTTGATTTCATTGTCAGGGAAAATATTTCTACCTTATCCCAATGCTTATTGAGTAAGGTTAAAGTTAGAATGCTTATTCGCAAGAAATATATGTAAAAGTGGTTTCTTGGGGAAAAGAAAGGTATCTATTTTAACACACTGCCTTGAATCTGAGTAGAGCCCTGGAGAGAGATGATCCATTTCTGACATGCTAACCAACAGTCTGCTGGGATCGGCTCCTGTGCACATGTCCAGGCATGCCACTCTCCCTAACAAATGTTTTGACAGATGGCAGCTCTAGATAAATGAGATTATAGTTTCTCATACTGAAATAAATATTTCTCACAGTTTCAACAGAATCACATGTTGATATGTATTGAACTGTTAACTTAGGCATTATCAAAATCACAGCAAAATGAAATCCTACATAGATTGACCTGGTGTTCTGCATGAAAGCCTCTAGTCTCTTCCCTCCTGTAAGGTTTATGCCTTTACTGTGACTTCTATTAAGCTGAAAGTACAAAGCTTTTGCACACCTGCAAAATTTTTACAGCGTGGGTACCCTACTAAATGGATTCAGATGGCTTATGAAGTGGCACTCAGCAGATCTCGCTCAGAATTGTTGGAAAAAAGCGCGAAAAAGGAGAAGAGATTTTCGGTAACTTGCATCACTTCTTATTGTCCTCACTCACATGTCATAAAACCAGTTTTTAGGAAACATTGGCATATTTTAAAATCAGAACCTGAACTAACTCTTATTTTTAAAGATCAGCCCCTTTTTGTGTACAAAAGAGGGAAAAACCTGAGAGACCTTTTGATCCATGCTGACTTTGCACATCACAAGCCTACGCAAGCTCCAGAACAGTGGCTTTTAAGCCCCCTACCTGATGGAAATTATCACTGCCATGGCTGTACACAATGCAATAACACTTACAAAACCACCAGTTTTTCCCATCCCCACACAAACAAAGTATTTCCCATAAAAAGTGTTATAACATGCTTCAATTCATGTTGTGTATATGATACGCTATCCATGTGGGTTAGTGTATATCAGTAAAACTTCAAGAAAGCTAAAACAACGTATAATTGAACATAAAAGTACAATACATAGAAATGATCGAAACTGTCCAGTAGCTGCACATTTTAATGATGAAAAACATGATATTTCAGCTTTATGGTTTTGTGGCATTGAAAAAGTCAGTCCACCACATAAAGGGGGTGATCATGACCTACTGTTAAAAAGACATGAAGCTTTTTGGATTTTTACTTTACAGACCCTGACACCTAAGGGCTTGAATGATGAGTTGCTCCTTAATGTGATGTTATGAAATGTATCTAGATCTGTGTGTCACTTTCCCCTTTTTCTATTAATGGATATGTATATATATTGGTTTTTAATTTCTATTTTGCTTTAATCCTGTTTTTCTTTTTTTTTGCTCTTATTCCTGTATAGGGACAGATTCTAGAAGAAGCCCCACTAGAGTTTTATGGGTTAAGAGAATATGCAAATAATATGATCTGGTTGCTGATGTTATTGTTGCTCTATCTTGTTGATAATGTCTATTGTTATGTGTTTTATTATCTTCGCATTATAATTATGGGTCATCTTAGCGAAGTATAATGTAAACTTTATCTTCCGTATGTCGCCATTGTGTAGTCAATATAGATTACTTATTAAATGAGTGAAGTATATGTGATGTGAGACCCTATTGGTCCACTTGAGGTAATTTCACCTATTTAAGATGGTCTCTTGTGATTTCCTAAGATAACCTGATGAAGGTCCTCGGACTGAAATATTGTTCTCATTAAAGTTTTTTGATATTGCAAGTTATACAGAGAGTGTGCGGGAGTTTTTCTTCAACACTTCTATTATGCTAAAATATGGTCAGATAGGAAATGCCACATTCTTCCTTTAACAATTATTAACAATACACCTACGATGTCTTGGCGTTAAGTTTATGGGCTCAAATTACTGCCAAATGTCTGCCAAATTATTTATTGTGGGTAAATAAAGCGATGTGCATACGTGTAAATCACAATTCTCATGACAGTTTTGCATTTCGTAGTTGTATTTAAATATTTGTGAATGCGCATTTACACATTTTTCTTTTGCAAGTATGTAAAAAATATCTACACATACACGGCTTAAGAATTACACACAAAACTCCTTATTTACACAGACAAATCACCAAATACAAGGACAACTTGCGAACTACAGATATAACTCCTTTCACTTGAGATCTCGTTCATTTCTGATAGGGGTGGGTCAAAGAAAATTACTGTTATAAAGACTTACAAGTGTGTTAGATTTGCAAACTTGTATTTCCTGAGTTGTGAATATGTAATAAAGGATCAGTATTTGTAAAATATTTTAGCAAAACACTGTCTACGGATAAAAATCACAATCTACAGATACAGATCGCTGTCTATAGATACAAATCACTGGCCATGGATACAAATCACCATCTACGGATACAAATCACTGTCTACGGATACAAATCACTGTCTACTTACATGAAGTTTTTATGGGTTTGCAAATCTACTGTGGCGTAAAATTAGCGCCAAATGTCAGCCGACTACAAGCGACCAATGGGAATTTAGGGGAGGGGTACACGTTTAGCTATACTTCCAAAGAGTTCCATGCAGCTAGCGTGCAGGACGTCCTGGGTTGTACAACCATCTGATTCAGGTAAGAGCTTTAGGTAACGTTGCTTTGTAAAGTGAACATTATTACTGTTGTATTACATCGATCAGCCATAACATTATGCCCATCTGCCTAATATTGTGTAGGTCCCCCTTTTGCCGCAAAAACAGCCCTGACCCGTCGAGGCATGGACTCCACTAGACCTTTGAAGGTTTGCTGTGGTATCTGGCACCAAGATGTTAGCAGCATATCCTTTAAATCCTGTAAGTTGTGAGGTGGGGCCTCCATGGATCAGACTTGTTTGTCCAGAGCATCCCACAGATGCTCGACTGGATTGAGATCTGGAGAATTTGGAGGCCAAGTCAACACCTTGAACTCGCTGTTGTATTCCTCAAACCATTCCTGAACCATTTTTGCTTTGTGGCAGGGCGCATTATCCTGCTGAAAGAGGCCAATGCAATCAGGGAATACCGTTGCCATGAAAGATTGCACATGGCCTGCAACAATGCTTAGGTAGGTGGTACGTGTCAAAGTAACATCCACATGAATGGCAGGACCCAAGGTTTCCCACCAGAACATTGCCAAAGCATCACACTGCCTCTGCAGGCTTGCCTCCTTCCCATAGTGCATCCTGGTGCCATGTGTTCTCCAGGTAAGTGACGCACATGCACCTGGCCATCCACGTGATGTAAAAGGAAACATGATTCTTCAGAGCAGGCCATCTTCTTCCATTGTGCCGTGGTCCAGTTCTGATGCTCACATGCCCATTGTAGGCACAGGGGTCAGCATGGGCACCCTGACTGGTCTGCGGCTACGCAGCCCCATATGCAACAAACTGCAATGCACTGTGTTCAAACACATTTCTATCAGTACCAGCATTAACTTTTTTAGAAATTTAAGCTACAGTAGCTCGTCTGTTGGATCAGACCACACGGGCCAGCCTTCGCTCCCACGTGCATCAGTGAGCCTTGGCCGCCCATGACCCTGTCACTGGTTCACCGCTTTTCCTTCCTTGGAACACTTTTGATTGGTATTGACCACTGCAGACCGGGAACATCCCACAAGGGCTGCAGTTTTGGAGATGCTCTGACCCAGTCGTCTAGCCATCACAAGTCGTCTAGTCATCACAATTTGCTCAAATCTTTTTGCTTGCCCATTTTTCCTGCTTCTAATACATCAACTTTGAGGACAGAATGTTCACTTGCTGTCTAATATATCCCACCCACTGACAGGTGCCATGAAAACAAGGTTATCAGTGTTATTCATTTCCCCTGTCAGTGGTCATAATGTTATGGCTGATTGGTGTACATGCACATCAGCTATCTAGATGTTTGTTGTATGTAATATATCCCAAATTAACATGACTAGACTTTGTGTGGACACGAGTGACGGCAAAATGTTGGATACAGTAGCAAGCTACAGTCCTAATGCTCTACTTGTGTGTGTCAAGTTAGCAATTGTTTTTGCTAAATAACAGTCCAGTAACCTCATGTTTGCTAAGTTAGTCTCATACCTAACCGTTAGTAATAATAAACGTTATGAGTAACCAGTATCTTGTTACACGCAGACGACACCACGACCGCCGACCAGAAGGCCCTGCAACTGGTGAGGAAAACCACCCAGCACATCACTTGTGCTCAGTTTCCTGCTGTGGAATCTGTGTAATAGTGTAGTATTTTAAATGAATTATGAAGGTATATTTCATTTGGAAGTTATATGCGCCTAGGTAAGAGAGTATTAGGAACATCTGTGTTTAGATTCCATCTTTCAGTAGGTTGTGCTCTGATAACCACGGGAATATTTACAAAGACCATCTGGCAGAGGGGTTATCGTCTTGGAAACATGATCTTTGCTAGGTAGACGCCCTTCAATGTATATATCAGCTTGTAACCAGCATTACATTGAGAACATTTTGGAACATTCACTGAAATAGGATTATTCCAATAAATATAGAATTTGCTGCATTATTCCAATAAATATAGAATGTATTTTCTCCCTTGATTTGTCGGGTTCTCGATTATTTTACCACTATACATAACCGCTAAATTCTAACACTGCCATCGCAGACCACCAACGCAAGCGGTGTCTGCGCAGGGCGCGCGGGAATATCAGAGACCCTTTACACCCACGCCACAAACTGTTTGCCCTCCTACTATCAGGCAGGCGGTATACTATACTGCCGTCCAAAGGCTAACCGCAGTAACTAAATTTTTGGTCAAAATAGAGTTATGACTAAAAATGTTCTTCTTGATATCTGTTTTATCTTGTGACCTACTTTCAGAGTTACATTTTGTTTTGTTTTAGAGAAAAAACTACTGCAATAAAAATTGCAGTAACTACAAGATCCGACTCAAAAACATGGCAGACCACAGTAAGTGAAGTTACTGCCGGCCGATTTCGCGCTCTACCCATCTAAATTAGGCTACTTCACGACTGCTTTGGGATTTTATCAGATTTCACTTGATCAAATTTCATTTTCTACAAATGAATCTAACATAAATCTCTAGAGATGGCACTATCCAGGGGAAAGACAATGGTGAAACTGGCGTTGAAAAGAAAATACCCAGGTAAGTACTCGAACAAAAACATTAAGCATTGAGAAAATAGCAATTACATTATACAATTAAAACTGCAAGCAGCATTTAGCGGGTTTCAGCATTGAAGCTACTACTAGCCAGAATGCAAATTTTTTAACTTATATCCATAGTTGCAAGAAATATGACATCTATGTTTTTTTCCTTTCCTATTTTGCCCCCATGTGGCCAACTTGAAACATCATTCACACAAAGAAAAATCACAACACTGACCATGTGTACCAAATGTAATATCACTGAGTGAAAAAGAACAACAGATGTTGTGTTTTGGCTATTATGCCGCCACTGTTTTGCCAAACTGAATTTACTTGCATGTTACATTGCAATAGTTTTCAGGACTTTTACCTCACCTCAATGGTATTATAATACAATTTTCTGCATCAGATAAATGTGGATACTTCAAATGTCTGACACTATCAGAGCAGTATAACCAGGAGCGGAGCTAGATGCTACGCTCCCAGAGGGGGCGGAGCATTCTGAAGGGGTCCTTCTGTTAAAGTTGTTTTAAAATAGAAACTATAAAATAGCTGTTATCCTATGCTATGCATAACAAAATGAGACACTTACTGACCCAAGCAAGCCTACCTTTAATAAAACATACACTAAAGCCACTTTACCACACAAGTTTGTTCTGAAGAACAGAAAAAGACAACAGGATGCCTGTCTTCAAAATATTCAACACCAAGGACAGCGCTAGGTGCAGACAGGAAGTGACAGCTGATAGCATGTTGCTGAAACAGACAGGTGCACTGTCCATTCAGGCCTTAAGGCCTCATAAAAACCACACAGCGATCAACAACACAGGAAGGCCTCTTAGGAGTCCCCAATCACGCCGGTGTGATCAAATCGTATGACCAGTTTAAGATGTCGAAGCATAAAAACGAAGTCATGTTGAGTGCTGCCGTCCACTTCTGTCGAAAGTGCTGTCTTGAAACTCCATTCTAGTTTTTGTTTTATGTTTCTAGACCAATTAAAAATGGAGATAGGATCATTTAAATTTGATATAAAAATTTCATTTATGCTTGCGAGATGAATGCAAAAAAGAATGCAAGATGGGATGGGACAGGCGTTGCATTTATTTTAATATTTTCGTCGTTTTTTGTCCTAAAACGAAACGGAGAAAAATGTGTGACTCTGCTGACTCAGATCTTCAGCCTGCACATTTTAGGGAGGTGAGGAGGAGCCAACTGAGGAAAGAAGCGACAGTGAACGGCGGGAGATATGGAGTAGACAGACAGAGAGAGACGAGAGAGAGATGATAGAGATATATTATTGCTATTTTTTGGAAGATTTTGAGTAGTTTAGGAGTACATTTGGACTTTCTGTGGGGGGAAAATGAGGCGAACACTTCACGTTCAACAAGCCATCGACTTTGTGCACTTTGTGCAGTTCATCGTCGGAATCAAATATAAGTGGCGATGATGAGATTGAGGACCCGGCTATTGTTGTTGACAACGAGAGGTGAGACAAACATTTTGTGAACATTTATTGCTTTCGTTTAGCTTCTTATATATTATATCTATATATTACAGATAATATATACACACACATACACACACACATACACACATATATATATATATATATATACAGTATCTCACAGAAGTGAGTACACCCCTCACATTTTTGTAAATATTAGATTGTATCTTTTCATGTGACAACAAGGTAGAAATGACACTTTGTTACAATGTAAAGTAGTGAGTGTGCAGCTTGTACAACAGTGTAAATTTGCTGTCCCCTCAAAATAACGCAACACACAGCCATTAATGTCTAAACAGCAGGCAACAAAAGTGAGTACACCCCTAAGTGAAAATGTCCAAATTGGGCCCAGAGTGTCAATATTTTGTGTGGCCACCATTATTTTCCAGCACTGCCTTTACCCTTTTGGGCATGGAGTTCACCAGAGCTTCACAGGTTGCCACTGGAGTCCTCTTCCACTCCTCCATGACGACATCACGGAGCTGGTGGATGTTAGAGACCTTGCGCTCCTCCACCTTCCATTTGAGGATGCCCCACAGATGCTCAATAGGGTTTAGGTCTGGAGACATGCTTGGCCAGTCCATCACTTATACCCTCAGCTTCTTTAGCAAGGCAGTGGTCATCTTGGAGGTGTGTTTGGGGTCGTTATCATGTTGGAATACTGCCCTGCAGCCCAGTCTCCGAAGGGAGGGGATCATGCTCTGCTTCAGTATGTCACAGTACATGTTGGCATGCATGGTTCCCTCAATGAACTGTAGCTCCCCAGTGCCGGCAGCACTCATGCAGCCCCAGACCAGGACACTCCCACCAACATGCTTGACTGTAGGCAAGACACACTTGTCTTTGTAATCCTCACCTGGTTGCCACCACACACGCTTGACACCATCTGAACCAAGTAAGTTTATCTTGGTCTCAACAGACCACAGGACATGGTTCCAGTAATCCATGTCCTTGGTCTGCTTGTCTTCAGCAAACTGTTTGCGGGCTTTCTTGTGCATCATTTTTAGAAGAGGCTTCTTTCTGGGATGACAGCCATGCAGACCAATTTGATGCAGTGTGCGGCGTATGGTCTGAGCACTGACAGGCTGACCACCCACCCCTTCAACCTCTGCAGCAATGCTGGCAGCACTCATACGTCTATTTCCCAAAGACAACCTCTGGATATGACGCTGAGCACATGCACTCAACTTCTTTGGTCGACCATGACGAGGCCTGTTCTGTGTGGAACCTGTCCTGTTAAACCGCTGTATGGTCTTGGCCACCGTGCTGCAGCTCAGTTTCAGGGTCTTGGCAATCTTCTTATAGCCTAGGCCATCTTTATGTAGAGCAAAATTTGTTTTTTTCAGATCCTCAGAGAGTTCTTTGCCAAGAGGTGCCATGTTGAACTTCCATTGACCAGTATGAGGGAGTGTGAGAGCGATAACACCAAATTTAACACACCTGCTCCCCATTTACACCTGAGACATTGTAACACTTATGAGTCACATGACACCAGAGAGGGAAAATGGCTTATTGGGCCCAATTTGGACATTTTCACTTAGGGGTGTACTCACTTTTGTTGCCAGCGGTTTAGACATTAATGGCTGTGTGTTGAGTTATTTTGAGGGGACAGCAAATTTACACTGTTGTACAAGCTGTACACTCAACTTTACATTGTAGCAAAGTGTCATTTCTTCAGTGTTGTCACATGAAAAGATATAATCAAACATTTACAAAAATGTGAGGGGTGTACTCACTTCTGTGAGATACTGTATGTGTGTGTGTGTGTGTGAGCACAAATTTATTTGCCAACGACTACTTCACTGTAATTGTTGTGCATATGCCAATGAACATCTTGAACTTTGAATAATCTTTTTACGTGTGTTATTGACATGTACAGAGATGATGAGCAGCCTACTGAGGCTTGAACACATAACACCCTCTCTACCAAAAGCAAATTTTTAATAGCTGAAGCATTGGTTATAATGTTCATGTCACCAGAATGATTTAAAGTGAACTAATGCTAGCTTAGACTGAGGCTCTTCTAGCAATTATTTTGATGAAATAATCATGGCAACGTCACATTCCACTAAACATTAGCAAGTCATCGTACAACTGAAAACAGAGCATTAATGGCAATATTGCATTCCACTAAATATTTGCCTATAGTAGCAAGTCAACAGTGGATTAATTAGCTACTGAGCACAGATTAGCTACTGAGGCTGGAAAACATAACACCATATCTAAAAGGCAAATTATTAATAGCTAAATTGTCTGTTATAATGTTCATGTAATCAGAATAATTTTAGATGGAGTAACCAGCCAGACTCCTAATAAAAGCCACTTGCTGCTAACTAATGAGGCAATATGAATTCTATGTACAGTATAGTGTGTTGCATTGAGGGTTAAAGAGGGACAACAATATATAGTTTCGCTGGATGTAGCACAGTGCCCTATGATTTCACATTATATTTGTAATTTTACAAACTCTCCTGAGTATTTCGTACAATACATTCACTGTGGTACTGAAGAGTTTTTCCGCAAGAAGTATCCCATGTACATTACAGTGGGGGGATGGAAAATAAGGGCTTTACACACTGCATTGTCCCAGGCTAAGACTGGCCCAGGGTTAGCTTAGCCTGTGTTTACACAATAGTTTGTTAACCCTGGGCTAAGTCTTAACCCTAGGCTAAGGATTCACACTTGTGTTCCTAAGCCCTGGGCTAACGGACAAATACGACACAATACCATTTTACATTCTATGATAAGCTGTAAATGTTACACTCTCTCTGGCATGCAAATAATGTTACAGTGGCCTACATCACTGACACATGATCAATGTTATATTACCACAATTCAATTAATGACTTCATGACATCGACTGATCAAGATGCCCACCCTGTCAGTATTTGCTTGAACAACTTTGTTAAACTACGCAAAGAAAGTGAAAAACGTTCCTTCGACCTTCATTCTTTCAACATATTTGCTGGATATAAATCCAAAGCAAGCTGCAACAACTACTTCGCTAAGATTTAGCAGGTATAATGAAACGACAAAACTTTGCAGAGTGAAAGGACCAAAACAGACAAAGCTCTTGACAATGACGCGCGTCACAAGCGTATGTAAATTAAGGGAAAGGACAGGTTTTGTGATTGGACAATAAATGTTCTATGGTTCTGTTCTTGACCCCATTTCACACTGGTTATTTTGCCACAGTTTTTCTGGGGCTAGCCCTGAAAAGTCAGCGCTAACCTTGCTCCAGAGCATGGCCAGCTAGCCCTAGGCTAAGTGTGGTGCTTTCCCACTTGAAAATATGCAAGTGTGAACACTTGTTTAGCCCAGGGTTTAGGATGCTCTTAGCCCTAGGCTAAGGTGCCGTGTGAAAATGTCTAGTGTGGTTGGATGTATTACACGATCAAGCTCCAAAGCAAATGAGCACAAGCAAATTAAAAACATCAATATAGGATGTTTTTTATATTAAATAATGTTCTCTAAATTAGCTTACATAAGCTCTAACCATGTCTCAGTGTGCTCCAACTTATAATATTCTTTGACCTATGTAAAGTATTATTGAAATTGTAATTTTGTTTCATTTATCATTTCCCCCACATAATTTTTCCTTTGAAAAGGTAGCCTACACAACACAAATTATAAACACACCAAAGACCTTTATTTTGATGGCAACATAAGAAAATCGGAAGTCTTATTGTTGCTGATTAATCTCTAATGTAGAGTCTTACTGTTGCTACCAAAGTTAAATAAATAATAGGCCTTCAAGTATAGAGCGGTATAGTTGTCTTGAACGGATTTATTAGTGCAATTCGTTTAATGCCAACTCCATTACATGAACCGTACATGATCATTTGCATGGATATCGTGGATGTAGTAACAGCTGGCCACAATCCAATAACGATTAGTAACTTCAGCACGATGGACGCAAAGCTAATAATTCTAGCATGTATGGCTGCCTAATCCTATGAGCTATTAGGCTATTGTCATGCGACGTAACAATCCTATATTCACAGTGACAGTGGAATGAAGCGATTTAACAAGAGGCTTACAACACTAGTAATTACAGAAACATGAATCCATGGCGAATGAAACCATCAAGGATGTACAGTACCATTATGCATGACAGGACGCAGCAACACAAATAGGCTGGACAATAGAACGCATAAAAATTCACCCTAGCCTCAAAAACGGCAAAAGAACGCTGGCTGAGCTGGAACGCTAGCGTGTGCCCATAGCAAGTGAATTGAAAAGAACCTTTGTTGAGCCTCTTCTGACCTGAATGAAGCTTAAAATTCCATTGCCTCAAAATGGCACCAAAACAGGTCTCCTCTTTTATTTTACTACTATAACCTCATCTCACAACGAAACTGAAAAATAACAACTGGTATAGGAAGTAAACATCTGGTCCTATATGATATTAATTGCGCTTGAACCAGCGTTACGTGGAAGTATATTAAAAAAAATCGCTTTTTCTGACTATTTCTAGTCTAGCGTTTGAAGTCATTGAATGGCGCTGCCAATCCATATTTTATTAAAAAGAGGAGATTCTCCTGATTAAAATGATGCCCCACTTGACGAAATTGAAAAATATACATATACAATACACCAGCATGTCTCTCCATTGGAAAACAATGGGCGGAGCTCAGAGTTCTAAAGAAAAAAAGTTTTTGGGGATTTGCATTTGATGACAGTGAATAGCGCAGCCCAGTCATATCTTATTTTAAAGGGGAGGTCCTGCTGGTTAAAATGGTGTCCGACATTTAAAAATCTGAATATATACATTTTGAGATATTTGCCTCTGAAGACCAGCATCTCTCTCCCAGCCATAGGAAACCAATGGGTGGAGCTTACAGTTCCATAAAGGAAACGTTTTTGTGACTAGTGTGTTATGGCAGCAAAGCCCGCTGACCTGTGTTGTCTTATTTAAAAGGGGAGGTCCTCCTGATTAAAATGGTGCCCAACTTTAAAAAATCAGAAAATATATATTTAAGAGATCTGAATGCTATACAGCGTCGTCCGCTTGTATAGAATTTTTCCATAGGGAAACATAGGCGGTTCAGCGTTCAGAAAGTAATGTGTATTTCTGAAATGGTGAAGGCTAATATTAGACGTCATAGAACAATTCTGATTAGCAGTTTAGTAAGGATGTCCGTAAACTTAGTGAAATTGTAGAAACGTTTTCAAAATTAAGGTACTATATACTTCCAAGAGATGGCAGCATAAGGACGACAAATGAAAATCCTCAGGTTTTTTCCTATCCGATTAGAGAAAAACCTCTGCAGATGAGGATCAATTTATGAGGCAATTTTTATAACGTGTCATGTTTTCTGTTGGTGTATTACAAATAGAGACCCTTGTGAGGCTGGGTAGCCGCGAAAAGGGAGCATAAGAACAACATTGCTGCGTAGCATTTTCGCTCACTTCCACATAACCACTCCACCCTCAAATATTCCCGCCGGCGCGCTCTTTTCTGTACCTTTCAACATTAGTCTACGAATGAGTTTTTCAGTGAAAAGTGCGTTGCACCACCCGAGTCCCGCGCACCTCTTTACATTTTTCCCACGGTTGAGAGGAAAGTCTATGCAAAACAATATGAAGAGGTTGATTTTGTTTAACTAGCCTTAAGCGGCCAACGGTAGTAGTAGTAGCTGACTTGCCAATTTCTCATGCCAAAATATTTGCCGTTAACAAGCAGCCCTGCAGAGTTATTCATTTAAATATAATACTTTTCTATAGCTAAAAGACGTTTCAGAATGTCGATATTCTTGCTAAAATTGCGCCCTAATCCCCTCCCTAAAAGCAACATTAAGCAATACCACCATCACAACAGGTGCATCACACCCAGTCAGTATATATAATTGCTAATACATCTTAATGTTAAATGCCATTAAATGTCGTATCGCTGTGTAGCGGATTACCATTATTATCGTATTACTGTGTAGCCTACTGAGCTCACTTGCTCCTCTCAATCGCCACTGGTGGGTATTACATATGAAGGTAAAACAGCGACATAGGTTTTTTAGTTTTAAAATGATTGCCCACTTGTAAATAAATATTTGCAAACTTGGAATTAATTTTGTAATTGTAAAAACCAGAGGCGTCGCTAGGATCACAATACATTCAGGTCGTAGCCCACCCCCCGCCCTGCCAGGGACAGAAAGTACAGGGTTTTGAATGTACACGCGGAAAATTTCGATGTGCACGCTAGCGGCCTACACGTCTACATTGTCATCAGGCGCGATCGGAATTATAGATGAATAGATTAGGGGATATAATTATTTTGACTTACATTTTGTCACTAACATTTTGCTAGAACTGTGACAAAATTATTATTTGTAAATCACAGTCTGCAGTAGTACGTTTCACAGCGTTTGCAGGCGGAGATAGCTTTTTCTGACCAATGAACTGAATGCATCGTGAACGCAACACGTTTTCACCTTCTAACAAAAAAACAGGGCTAAGCACATTCTGCTTCTCGTAGCCTAGGCCTACCTCAGTTTTTATAGGATGACGAACCTTTTAGATGATTTTTTCCACCTAGCTAAATCAATGCACAAAGTTTTACTGGAGTCTAATAGTTAAATTACTCAAATATAAATCTAGCAACTAGCAAGGAACTTACATGGCTCTACCGTTTTGTCTTTGAAATGGATATATATTTACCACGGGAATAATAGAAATTCACTTTGCATGATTAATATTTTGTATTAGACTAGTTTGGGTGTATACATGCCAGTTTAATATGGTTCACATCATAACATGTATTTTTGTTTATCATTTAGTGTGTTTGCATTTGTTCAACACATTTGTTTAATCTGCTAGGGCTGTCACCACTGTTTGGCAAAAGGTTAAGACTTCATTTGATCCCTCTTTTATACTTTCTGCTCCAGAGAAAAGGGTACCGTTTCAGTAGGTAACTTGCCAATGTCAATTCCTAGCTAATTACTATTTTCCGTTGTAGTAATTTAGCCCATTATTATTCCTATAGCGTTTATATTGTTTTCATTCAGAACAGTTTTTCGTACTTTTCAAATGCATTGCCACTTTGAACGAACTGATAAAAGGTTTGGTATAGTATCAACAACTGAGGTACGAGCGGGTAGGCGAAGCTGACCATGTCGAGACCTGTTTTCCTCCTCTGCAATGCATCACTACCGAGTTTAAACACCGGTGTAAAAGGTGAAAGCGTGACAACCTAATTTCATTGGTCAGAAAAGCTATGCCGTGCCAATCAGTCCTCATGGGTACCTCCGCTTGCAAACGCTGTGAAACATACTGCCGCAGACTCTGATTTACAAAAAAAAATAATTTTGTCACAGTTCTAGCGACATTTTTGTGACAAAACTGAGCATCAGTATTTTACATTTGCAAGTGTTATTAATGAGTTGCATGATCCCAAATATCAAGTTAGTTACAATTATGAACATTTTTATAGAACTACAAAAGTAATCCCAAGTTTGCAAAACGTTTTTACAGTTACAATGGTAATTCCAAGTTAGCAAATATTTTTTGTCAAGTGTGCAACCATTTACAACTATAAAAAACTCATGTCGCTGTTTTACCTTCTTTTACCTTCACTTTATCAGTCTGCTGGCGGGTGCTGTTGCTGGGCTCATAATCTAAGGCAACAACTGCTTCAGATCTAAAAATGAGTGCCAGCAGCTAAGCAATGACTGACTGTACGGTTTTGTTAGTACAAGAATGTGAGCATCATACGCTCGATTTCAAACCTACTAACAAACATGACAACCTAAATTACCTGTCATCCATTAGGCAAACAAACAAAAAAATACATTGATTTGGTTAACTAAAATGTTACGATGAAGGCTTAAAATTGACGTAATTAGACAAATAATACCGAAATAGGATTTAATAAGGTTTTACACTCTCTGAAGAAATGAGTAGGTAGCAGAAAGCCCAGGCGAATAAGATATTTAGTAGTCCGTTCAATGAAATGTTGTGAGGCAAACCTACGGTGCATTGAAATCTCATTGACTCTATGGGCTAGTACGGCATTGTGACGTAAAACAACTGGCAAGAATTAGAACGTTTGGAACGGGTTCTGAAGTAGAGTCGGTGCCACTGCGCTCAATAGAAATGACAGGAAGAGCCAGGGTGAAAAAAGCCCCAAAATTAGGCCTGTTTTCTGGCGATTTCTTTTAAACTACAGCAAGCAGCTTGAATATAAGGTAATATTATGAAACTGGCCTGAAAAAGCGTTGTTAAATTTTTCATCTGTCCTGCCTAACAAAATATACATCGCAATGTCCAAATCAATGACATTATAGGTACCAAAGAAACAAGAACGTACTCACAAAAATGATGTTCCTTAGATGCTGTAAGCCAGGTGTACTTTTCTTACTCGATCGATTGAAAGTGCCACACAAATCCTTTCCCTGTCTGGGACAGGGCTGCTAGGTTGGGGGTTGGTTCCTCGCAATTTCCAGCTTTTCTCAAAAAAGGCTTTGCCCGTAAATCCGTCACCAAATCCATTTCTTCTCCTCTATTGTACCTTAAGAAATAACAGGGCGCAGTACAAATCTAAACAAAAAATCTAACAGAAAGCACTTCATCTACTTCATCCTTACCCTGAACGGTTGCCTTTTGGTGGTTTGGTCGACCCTTCCTCACAATTTCCATGTTTTCCCGAAAAAGGCTTTGCCAGTAAATCCGCCACCAAATCCATTTCTTCTCCTCCATTGTACGTTAAGAAACAACGGGGCTCAGTACGAATCTAAACAAAAAATCTAAATCAAAGCACTACATCTAACAATCTAACCCTCACTAAAGAAAGTTAAAATAAATCTTAGATGTTCCAACATTTTGTCCTAATTAGTTTTATCTCAGTTAGGTAGCTGGCTCTCCGATCACACCACCTGAAAAACGCGCACGTAGGCAAGCTAGAAGACTGCTACGTGCCAAAGGACAGGGTCATTATGGCGAACTCCTAATCTGATTGGTTGAAGAATATGACAATCAACAACCTCCTCATTTGCTTCAACAGAAGATGGGATTAACTCGAAATTCTATAGGTCTCAGGATAGATTTTCACCTGGAGACAGCACATGTGGTAAATCTGATTGGATAAAAGCTCAGATTTATCTGAGCTGCAATGGAAACAGCACAACCAAGGGAGAGAAAAGCAATGAAACTACGTCAGTAGACTGACGGGAACAAACTATGTAAAATACATCTAGCGTTAATGAAAATATATATTAAATAAAAAAATATAATTTTCTGATTCTGATATCACTAGGCCAGTAAAAAAGCTCTCTGGTCAGCAGCAGTTTCGAAAAATATCTTCTTGTATACCAAATAATAACTTTATCAAGTCGTCAATGTTTTGTAATAATTAGCAACATAAAATGTTAACTAGCATGTCATTGATGACCATTTCTGAAATTTCCGACGTAATTAAAAAATACAACCCCATTCCCAATTATCGTCTACCTTACTCTTTTATTCAATTGCATTATATTTCGTTAATACTGATGTTGCAAATGACAGACCGATTTACCTACCTTACTTGCCTTCCGGTAAAGAAAAAAGACTGATCAACTTAACATTACATGATGTCTGGTCTGTCGCACATGTAGTATTTCACGATTTGCAACTTGTACGCTAAAGATTGTTTATCAAACAAAGTCAGATACAGGTGACTCAGAGACAGGAAGGTAATCAAGATTTGAACTTCCGGTCAGATTGGTGAATCGTCTTGTTCAACCATCTTTGATCGCAGACATTTGGTCCCAGAATTCACAAAAATGGTTGCGCATGTAAACAGTAACTAGCCAAACAAGCTCAACATAACCTTCATAAAGTTGTTTTTCACTGATCGTATTTGTCCATTACTAAATATGCAAGAATCGGAATTCATTATTTTACACCATCTTTAGTGAAATAGTGAATAATCACGTAAATAAAGGCATTATTAACACACAAACCATTGTCTGATGGTTAGCATATGTTTTATTGATAAGACAAGTGGAGTGATCCTCAGGAAATTAACACATCTTAGAAGGTCGCTCAATAAATATTCAATATACTCTTTAACAGTACTACTGCCCTAAATTGTTTCAAAATATAATTTTAACCAGTTGAAATCAGAATACTGCTCCATATCTAATAAGCAACATGATGTTTATGGGCTGCTGTGGTGGCAATTTTTGTTGTGATAATATACACTTCTGGAATTGTCAGTGCATACTGAAATAATATGCATTAAGAAATCACGCTGAGGGGCCTTTAGTGATATTTTAAAATGTACTTGTGAAAAGGTTTAAATCTGTCATTTGATACTACAGAAGTAGCGTTTGAAGCATTTTTCACAAATTCAGAAATTCTGAAAAACCATTACGCCTGACTTAATGGGTCCCAATTGCAAATATGTTCCTTGCGAGGAGATGGACTTATACACCTCTTTTCAAGATTTTATTTTAAACATGGTGAGCATGCTGAGCTTGCAAATGTGGGGAACCTCAATAGTGCCACCGTGTGGTTGATAAAAAAATATTTGCAGTCATTATTGTCGAATCATCTTTGTAAACATATGCACCAAGTAGATTTTTTATACTATTATCCTTGTAGATGTGTCTATATATGTACAAAACCACGCCCCTGCACATGTTCATCTGTCAATGGCGGCCATGTTTTTCGACATACTGGCCTAAATGATATAACTTTTGAAGACCTAGGTCCCTAGATGCCAAATATCAAAGTACGTGAAGATCGGACATTTGGTGCCAGAGGAGATAATTTCTTAGTATTTTTCACAAATTCAAAATGGCCGTCAAACCATTAAAGCGAAGTTAATGAGTCCCAATGGCAAATATATTCCTTTTGAGGAGATGGACTTATCTAGTATGCAGTATCTCAAACAGGGTGAGCATGGTGAGCTTGCTAATGTGAAAAACCTCAATAGCGCCACCGTGTGGTTGATAAAAAAAATCCTTGCAGTCATTTTTTCCGTATGGTCCTTGTCAACATACGTACCAAGGAGAATTATTATACCATTATCCTTGTAGGAGATGTCTATATATGTGCAAAACCACGCCCCCTCACATTTTCATTGGTCAATAGTATCCATATTTTTTGACATAATGGTCTGACTGATATAACTTTAGAAGACCATGGTTACTAGATGCCAAATATCAAATTACATGAAGATCGGACATTTGGTGCCAGAGGAGTTAATTTTTTTGTGTTTTTCAAAAAATCAAAAATCGTGGAAAATCCATCATGGCGGACTTTATGGGTCTCAATGGCAAAAATGTTCATCATGAGGAGCTACACCTATGTACCAATTTTCAAGACTCAAGGTCAGAAGGAGTGGGCATGGTCAGCTTGCAAAAAGTGACTTTGGAGGCTTGTGACAGCGCCACCATTGGGCCGACATGCATGCCACTGCTCCAGAAGTTGCCACCCTTGGCTCTTTACTACAACAAAAATATGGGCACCTTTAAGCCATTTTATCTCACGGGAATTTGCAAAAAAACACCCTTTTTTAATAATAATAATATTAATAATAATAATTAAAGCTGTAAACAGCATTGAGCGGGTTTCCGCAAACAGCACTTGACATCATTATTGCACCATTTGCGCTGAGAAATACATATGAACGCAGTAGTACCAAATGTGGCATGGATTATTTTTTCAAACTGTGACCATCATGGTGAACTTTAAGGCTTCCAATGACAAACATTTTATTTGTGAGATTACTTTACATACCTCTTTTCAGACTTTTACTCACACAGTGAGCAATGTGAGCTTGCAAATGTGGCATTTGCAATGTGAGCTTGCAAATGTGGCCAACTGAATAGCGCCACCTTGTGGTTCATTGGAAATTGCTTGGTCCCATTTGGTCGTTTCATGATTGTAAACAAACCTACCAAGTTGGATTATAATATTATTTTTGGGGTACGAGTTGTGTGATAATATGTGCAATACAACGCCCTGCACATGTTCGTTGGTCAACAGCGGCAAGGTTCTTTCACAAACAGATTTCATTCATATAAATGTGAAGATATTCATAGGTACAGGCAAAATATGAAGTAACATTAAGATTGGTCATTTGGGGCTAGAGGAATAAAGTTTGAGCGTTTTTACATATTCAAAATTGAGTTAATGGGTTCCAATTGCAAATACTTTCTATGTAAGGAGATGGAGTTCACGACCCCTTTTCAGGGTTCTAACTCAAGCGGGGTGAGCGTCGTAAGGTTGCATATGTCAAAAAAATCAATAGGGCCACCATGTGGCACCACAATTAGAAACATTGTCGATTAGACGAGAATTAGACACATTGTCGTCTAAAGATTGTGAAGTAAAAATAAAATCTGATTAAGCGTGTAGGAATTCTGTGCCTATATGCGCAAAACCACACGTCTATACAAGTTCATAGGTCAATAGAGGCCATGTTTTTTGTTTTACTGACCTGGTATATATACATTTTGAAGCCCTTTGACCATAGATGCCATATATTAATTCAAGTGAATATCGGTCATTTGGTGCCATAGGAGAAGTGTTTTAAGGGTTTTTCACAAATTCAATATGGCCGAAAAACCATAAGTTAATGGATCCCAATTGCAAATATGTTTCCTTTTTGGTGATCGACTTAACTTCCTCTATTCAGGGCTGTAACTCAAACGAGGTGAGCGTGGTGAGCTGGCAAATGTAAAAATCCCCAAATCACCACCATGTGGTGGATTGAAAAAAGCTTGCACTCATTTTTGTCGTCTCATGGTTGTCAACATATGCAACAATTAGAATTATAATACCATTATGCCTGTCGGAGTTTTGTGCCTATATATGCAAAATCACGCTTATGCACAAGTTCATTGGTTAATAGCGGCCATGTTTTTTGACAAACTGGTCTGCTTACTATAGATTTTAAAGACCTTCGTCCATAGATGCCAAATACGAAATCACGTGAACATCGGTCATTTGGTACCATAGGAGTAGCGTTTTATGTCTTTTTCACAAATTCAAAATGGCTGAAAAAACATAACGGGAAAGTTAATGGATCCCAATTGCAAATATGTTCTATAAGAGGAGTGTGGTGAGCTAGCATATTTGGAAAACCTCAATAGCGCCACCGAGTGGTTGATTAAAACATTTTGCAGTCATTTTTGTCCTATCATCTTTGTCAACATACGGGCAAAGTAGAATTATAATATCATTATCCTTGTAGTAGTTGTGTGCATAAATGTGCAAACCACGCCCCTGCACATGTTTATTGGTCAATAGCGGCCATGTTTTTTAACCTACTGGCCTGGCTTATATAGCGTTTGACGGCCTTTGTCCATAGATGCCAAATATAAATTCACGTGAAGATTGGTCATTTGGTGCCATAAGAGTAGTGTTTTAAGTGTTTTTCACAAAATCCAAAATGGCGGAAAATCCATAATGGCGGACTTTATGGGTCCCATTGGCAAAAATGTTCCTAGTGAGGAGATAGACCTATGTACCAATTTTCAAGCCTCTAGCTCACATGGGGTGGGTATTGTGAGCTTGCAAAAAGTGGAACTTTGGAGGCTTGTGACAGCGCCACCGTGAGGCCGATTTGCATGACATTCATCAGAAGTTGTGGGCCATGGGTCTGTACTACCGTGCAAATTTGGGCCCTTTTGCCCCATTTTATCTCACAGGAATCTGCAAAAAATACCTTAAAACGGCAGACAAATAATAATAATAAAAGAACGCTAAAAAAAACATTAGGGTTTCACCAGTTGACTGCTGAAACCCTAATGAACCAGAACAAACACAATAGGGTTTCACCACTGAACTGCTGAAACCCTAATAATAATAATGAACCGGAACAAACACAATTAGGGGTTTCGCGATATACCAGTATTGACGATAACCGTGATATTAAAAAAATGCAATATTGATATGTTAATAATACACATATGATAATAGCGTATTCACCAGGCGAAACTGAAGTTCTATTGTTCCAAAAACTCGTCTCGGTTGTTCGATACCTTATTCATGTCACATATAGACAAATAGTGTATGTGCTTAAAGGAGACGGGACCTATGCACTGGTGTTGAAATCAATTCGTTAGCCCCACTAGAAACCCCGGGAGAGATCCGCAATGACGCACCATTTTAGTAGCCAATTCACATGGAAAAAAGGACGTTGTATTTTTCCAAAAACTCCTCGGTTTGTCGATACCTTATTTTTGTCAACTATAGACAAACGGTTTATGTGCTTAAAGAAGGAGACGGGACCTATGCACTGGTGTTGAAATCAACTCGTTAGCCCCACTAGAAACCCCGGGAGAGATCCGCAATGACGCGCCGTTTTAGCAGCCCATTCACATGGAAAAAATGACGTTGTGTTTTTCCAAAAACTCCTCTCGGTTTGTCGATACCTTATTTTTGTCACCTATAGACAAACTGTGTGTGTGCTTAAAGTAGGAGACGGGACCTATGCACTCGTGTTGGAATCAACTCGTTAGTCCCACTAGAAACCCCGGGAGAGATCCGGAAAGACGTGCCGTTTTAGTAGCCCATTCACATGGGAAAAAGGACGTTGTAATCTTCCAAAAACCCCTCTCAGTTTTATCGATACCTTATTTTTGTCACCTATAGACAAACGGTGTATGTGCTTAAAGAAGGAGACGGGACCTATGCACTGGTGTTGAAATCAACTCGTTAGCCCCACTAGAACCCCCGGGAGAGATCCGGAAAGACATGCCGTTTTAGTAGCCCATTCACATGGGAAAAAGGACGTTGTAATGTTCCAAAACCTTCTCCCGGTTTTTCCATGGCTTATTCATGGCCACACGATGCATTTGCTTAAACTACGAGACTGGACCTATACACCGGACCTATACACTAGTGTTTGGATTAAGGCCTTTTCGTAGCCTAATCACTAGGTGAAAATGTTTTGTATTTTTCCAAAAACTCCTCTGGGTGTTAGGCCTTGTGGATCTTTTGTTTATCAGTGGCCTTTTCACTATCCATTAAGTGTAATTGTTCTTTTTGTATGCTTTTATTTTTTTATTTGTACAGTTACGGTTACAGACTCTCCACCGCCATACATTCTTATTTTGAGTGTAATTCATTTGCCAAAAAAGAGAAAAAAGCACATCAAACAAAGTTGAAGATGATTTTGACTGAGGTATAATGAAACCTACGATGAGGACTGGCATGCACATGGGTACTCTCCCATGATGAGGAGGAATTCACTTCACTGGACTTCCTCATGAAGTAAACCACTCTGGACATCCCTGAGGAACTCAGGTCTGCATTGAAGGGGGTTGGGAGGCTGATAAAGGCAGACATCCTGACAAAACTCTGCCCAATATTGCCACCAAACCACTGGGTGTTTTGGGAAAGTATTGCAGAAACAATCTGACATGAAATGTGACTGTACAGTTCTGCTGATAAGTTTGCATACCCTGGCATTTATTTTGAAAATATGACTTGATCATGTAAAAAAAACTGTCTTTTATTTAAGGATAGTGATCATATGAAGCCATTTATTATCGCATAGTTGTTTGGCTCCTTTCTAAATCATAATGATAACAGAAATCAACCAAATTGCCCTGATCAAAAGTTTAAATACCCTTGAATGTTTGGCCTTGTTACAGACACACAAGGTGACACACACAGGTAAAAATGGCAAATAAAGGTGAATTTTCTACACCTGTGGCTTTTTAAATTGCAATTAGTGTCTGTGTATAAATAGTCAATCAGTTTGTTAGCTCTCACGTGGATGCACTGAGCAGGCTAGATACTGAGCCATGGGGAGCAGAAAAGAACAGTCAAAAGACCTGCGTAACAAGGTAATGGAACTATATAAAGATATAAAAAGATATCCAAAGCCTTGCCAGTCAGCACTGTTCAATCACTTATTAAGAAGTGGAAAATTCTGGGATTTTCATGATACCAAGCCAAGGTCAGGTAGACCAAGAAAGATTTCAGCCAAAACTGCCAGAAGAATTGTTCGGGATACAAGGAGAAATACAGGCTGGAGAAATACAGGCTGCTCTGGAAAAAGATGGTGTGGTTGTTTCAAGGAGCACAATATGATGATACTTGAACAAAAATGAGCTGCATGGCCGAGTTACCTTTAACTCAGAAGTTAAAGGTAACTCGGCCATGCAGAAGCCTTTACTGCGCCAATGCCACAAAAAAGCCTGGTTACAATATGCCTGACAACACTTTGACACGCTTCACAGCCTCTGGCATACTGTAATTTGGAGTGACGAGACCAACATAGAGCTTAATGGTCACAACCAGAAGTGCTATGTTTGGAGAGGGGTCAACAAGGCCTATAGTGAATAGAATAAACATCCCCAATGTGAAGCATGGTGGTGGCTCATTGATGTTTTGGGGGAGTGTGAGCTCTAAAGGCACGGGGAATCTTGTGAAAATTGATGGCAAGATGAATGCAGCATGTTATCAGAAAATACTGGCAGACAATTTGCATTCTTCTGCGCGAAAGCTGCGCATGGGACCAGGCCCGCCGATAGGGGGGGACAAACGGGTCTGTTGTCCTGGGCCCAGGGTAGGGGGGGGCCCAGTACTGACATTGTGTTGACATTAAAGGGCCCATCTAAGATTATCTCGTCCTGGGCCCAGGCAAGACTGTCAGCTGGCCTGCATGGGACACTCTTGGACTTTCCAGCACGACAATGACCCTAAGCACAAGGCCAATTTGACCCTCCAGTGGTTACAGCAGAAAAAGGTGAAGGTCCTGGAGTGGCCATCACAGTCTCCTGAACTTAATATCATCAAGCTACTCTGGGGAGATCTCAAACATGCGGTTCATGCAAGACGACCAAAGACTTTGCATGACCTGGAGGCATTTTGCTAAGTCGAATGGGCAGCTATACCACCTGCAAGAATTTGGGGCCTCATAGATAACTATTACAAAAGACTGCACCTGTCACTGATGCTAAAGGGGGCAATACAGAGTATTAAGAACTAAGTATATGCAGACTTTTGAGCAGGGGTCAGTTCATTTATTTCTTTGTTGCCATGTTTTGTTTTATGATTGTGCCATTCTGTTATGACCTACAGTTGAATGTGAATACCATAAGAAATAAAAGACGTGTTTTGCTTGCTCACTCATGTTTTCTTTACAAATGGTACATATATTACCAATTATCCAAGGGTATGCAAACTTTTGAGCACAACTGTATATATTACCTTTTAAAAAAAATATTTTCCTTTTCATTAAAGTCAAATATCTTAATCAAACCTTTGTGTTATTGAAGTAAAATGTAAAATATGTAATGACAATGACAATGTTATGAAATGTTGCTATATTTCCCTTTAAGCAATGTGTCCGTTTTTTAATAAAAAAATATCTAAATAAAATTGAGCTGTTATTGAAATAAGTTAAGCATGTAATAATAAACTCATTTTACTGTGATCCAATGTAGCCTTGTATTTATTCATTGTGTTCAATGGAAAAGACAAGGATAATCTAAATTATTAATGTGATTTTCAACAAGGCAACTACAGTGGTGACGGTGACAATGATGATCAACCTAAAGAGAATGATGCAAAGTTTGTGCTAAGTTTGTCAAGTAATTGAGTAAGTGATAGGAAAATGATCTAGATAGGTAAAGAAGTAAAAGTGAAATGACTCCAAAATGACCTTAATATCAAGTCTTAAATCCTAAATTTCTCCAGACTTAACTAAACATGCACAAATCCACAATTAAAGTTATTAAATACTGTTAAATACAATTATAACAAAATCTATGTCAAAACTTTTTTTTAATTGAAAACACTATAAAAGCTGAAAGAAAACAACAACACTGTAGTTACTGCACTTTGCTTTTCCATTGCTATTAGAACCATGTAAGGCAATGCAGAGTGCAGTAACTATATTTTTGGGGTCAAAGGTCAAATCAGCAGTCATGGTTTTTGGGCATAACAATTACTTTGTGAATACATGTACAATTTGTACAATATCACTTATATACCTATAACTCATTTGGCTGACCAGTTAAAAAACATTAAAGCCATTTTCTAAGTTTCATTCTTTGCATAGTTACTGCGGTTAGCGTTTGTAGGGCAGTACAGGTCTCTCTGAGCAGGCTCAGGAACAGTTTCTCCCCATCTACTGTAACCCTGCTTAACTCTGTGACCCAGAGAACCCTGTGAACTCTGTGACCCATCACCAATCAAACCCCCTATCTCTCAGGGACCTTGTTGCACTACTCACTTGTACTACTCTGACTCTGCCTTTCAAAGCCTGATAATGGACGTTTTCAGCTGTTACAGGTACGTGTCTACCTCAGGTACCTCACTGCTGCTATCCCTGCATTTCAGTTGCACATGCACCATGTACATTCAATTTGCCTCTTTGCACGTTTAGAATTGCCATCGTGCTTGCATTTTTACAGTTGTTACATACGCATGTCTACCTCGGGGACCTCATTGCTGCAATCTCTGCATCCTGGTTGCACATTGAACCTTACTCATTCAATTTGTCTCGTTTGCACATCTAGAATGCCATTTAGATTTTGCAATTTGTACCCGCACATCTATTACCCAACTTGTAACATACACTATACTTATTACTTGTAAATTGTCTGCCCTCATCTATTTTCCTCAATTGCACATTTAGCATTGCCATTTGTACCGCATTTGCCTTCATTGCACACCTATACATTCTTCTTATAATATATACTTAATACTTATAAATACTTGTACATTTTCTGCCCTCCTCTATTTGCACTTCCGGTTAGATGCTAACTGCATTTTGTTGTACTGTACTTGTACTGTTCAATGACAGTAAAATTGAATCTAATATAATCTAATCTAAGTTAGTTAATCAAGGTGAACATGTGCAACTCTAGCAACCAATCATGTATTTATTAAATTCATTCCATACAGTAGTTGCTTCAGATACAGATATAGCCTAAATTGACTAATTTGCCATGATTCCTGGTTAGCCAATTGCTTGAATACTGACAAGTTTACAGATGAATCTGTTTTCTATGTATACCACTAGCAGATAGATGGACCAGGATAAGAAGCATGAAGAACCGATCCCCACTAACAGTTGATCATCCTGTAGCTGGTGTACAGGCACCATTGGAGGTGTGACAGGCAATAATGTCCAGCAGAGCAGGTAGCTTAACCACCAATCCTTCTGTATAAGGTATAGAAGCTGACCGTGAAAGTATTATTTACACAAAATGTATGTTCTGCTTTTATTATAAGGGTTGCCTTTGGGAGAGATCAGGATGACAGGCCAGACTCCAATTTCTCTTACTTACAGGTGTGTTTGTAAGGTAGAAGTAAAAAGGTGCATTGTCTTGGATTCTCCTTTACCTATAACTGTTGAATATTTGTGTAACGAGGACGCGCAAAGAGGACGCACGCTCTCTCTCCCGGCGCGGTGTTCGGCGTGCGTCGCCACCGGCCTTCTAGTCACGCCGCCCCTCCTCCCACGGCACTGTCATGTCTTGTTATTGCACACACCTGGTGTCCATTCCCTCGTTAGGTAACCTATATTAGTTCCTGTGTTCCTGGGTGTCTTTGTGAGGAATTGTTCTATGTTCGGTGTTGTGTACCTGTGCATTGGTTCTCAATGTTTTGTATTATTGCGCTTCGTCGCTTTCGCTCGTTTTGGAGATTTGTGTACGGATGTGTTCCGTTTGTTTCTCCTTGTTTTGGGAATTATACATACAACTTACGTTGGATAAAGAAAATACAAATGACAATTCCTGCACTTGGCTCCTTTTTCCCCTGCACACCACTATGACACCTGTGACAGAATTCCTCACCGAAAAGAAGAATGGAGCCAGCAGGAGCCGACCAGTTACGGAGGCACGGAGAGATGATTGCGTCCCTGGGGGAGGCCATGAACACCATGGTCCAATTGATGCGGCGGTTGGAGGCGAGGATGCCGGTCGAGCAGGTGCCAGTAGCGACCAGCCCGGCAGAGGTGCCCTTGCCGGCATCACCACCGTCGCAGAGGAGGACCATCCAGCTGAGCCTTCCCCAGGGATTCGAGGGAGATGCGGAGCACTGCTCCGGATTCCTTCTACAGCTCGACCTCTACTTTGCCTCTCTCAACCCACACCCGGGGGGTAGGGAGAAGGCCCTTGTCTCCTGTCTGAGGGGAAAGGCATTGGATTGGGCCAACTCCGTATGGTCTGCTAATGGACCGGAGTTGGCTCATTACGAGGCGTTTGTCGGTCTCTTCCGGGCCGTTTTCGATCATCCGCCCGATGGCAGGGAGGTCGGCGAGCGTCTCGTGCACCTCAGGCAGGGGACGAGGAGTGTGCAGGCCTTTGCCCTGGAGTTCAGGACCCTGGCGGCGGGGTCGGGTTGGAATGACAGGGCGCTTATAGATCATTTCTGGTGCCATCTACAGCCTGACGTCCGTAGGGAGCTGGCATGCCGGGACGCCATGTTGACGTTTGACCAGCTCGTCGACATGGCGATCCGCATGGACAACTTGCTAGCCACCCGCGGACACACCAGGAATGATCTGCCCCCTACGGCGCACCCCGTCGCCAGGCCTGAGCCCATGGAGGTGGGAGGCGCCGCACAGAGGGAGACGGTGCGGTCTAGGGAGTGCTCCTTTTGAGCGGAGGAAGCCTGACACCCCTACACCGAGTCAGGTGAGTAGACCACACACACTGTCAGGGCCCTCTGCGAATCACATGACACTCTTGGTGACCTTCCCTGATTTCCTTGTTAATTCTCAGTGTAAAGCGCTCGTAGATTCAGGCGCAGCTGGGAATTTTATGGACAGCGGTTACGCACAAAGGTTGCGTATTCCGCTGGTGCCACTAACCGCGCCTAGGTCCCTTACGGGCTTGGACAGTAAACCTCTGGGTACTGGATTAGTAAAGTACATCACGGTGCCCCTCACTATGACTATCCAACACTCCCATACAGAACAGATTGAGTTTCACATTATTTGTTCTCCTGATTTTCCGGTGGTGTTGGGGCTTCCGTGGTTATCGGGACACGATCCTACTATTTCTTGGTCGCAGAGGGTGTTGACTGGGTGGTCTCAGGGGTGTCAGGAGAGGTGTCTAGGTGTTTCTGTTGGTGCGACGTCGGTGGAAAGTCCAGACAATGTCTCCGCAGTGCGCATTCCTCCAGAATATGCCGATTTAGCGTTGGTGTTTTCAAAAACCATGGCTAGCAAACAACTACCACATCAGTCTGGGGATGGCGCGATAAACCTAAAGGTAGATGCTGTGCCACCTTATTGTCATGTGTATCCCCTGTCGCAGGCAGAGACGGCGGCGATGGAGACCTATGTGGCCGAATCCCTGCGGCAGGGGCAGATCCGCCGTTCCACCTCTCCCGCCTCCTCGAGTTTCTTTTTTGTGAAGAAGAAAGGGGGCGGTTTGCGTCCATGCATTGACTACAGGGCATTCAACAAAATGATGGTACGGTACTCCTATTCCCCTGATTTCCAATTATATCGAGTCAATGCATGGGGCGCGCTTCTTCACAAAATTGAACCTCAGGAGTGCGTACAATTTGGTGAGAATCCGAGAGGGAGACGAGTGGTTGACAGCCTTCAGCACCACCACGGGGCACTATGAATACCTGGTGATGCCGTATGGGTTAATGAATGCGCCAGCAGTGTTTCAGTCCTTTGTGAACGATGTGTTTAGGGACATGCTGGGACACGGAGTGGTGGTTTACATCGATGACATCCTCATGTATTCTGCCACGCGTGCTGAACATGTCTCTCATTCGCAGAGTGTTGAAGCGGTTGTTGGAGCATGGCCTATACGCTAAAGCAGAGAAGTGCGTGTTCATCCAGCGAGCCGTTTCCTTCCTCGGGTTTCGCATTTCCACCGGAGGGGTGGAGATGGAGGTTGATCGCGTGTTAGCCGTGCGTAACTGGCCCATTCCTACCTCGGTTAAGGCGGTACAGCTGTTTATTGGGTTTGCCAATTTCTACCGTAGGTTTATTTGGGGTTTCGGTAAGATAACGGCGCCTATCACATCCTTGTTGAAGGGTGGGCCGAGCCGGATTACCTGGTCGGCCGGGGCAGACCACGCATTTCACAGCCTGAAGAGAATGTTCACCTCTGCTCCGGTTCTGGCTCACCCCGATCCGTCACTGCCGTTCATAGTGGAGGTGGATGCCTCGGAGGGTGGAATAGGTGCAGTTCTATCCCAACAGCCGGGTACCCCTCCTAAGCGTCGCCCCTGTGCTTTTTACTTGCGAAAGCTCAGTGACGCGGAGCGGAACTATGGCGTCGGTGATAGGGAGCTGCTAGCTGTATTCAGAGGCCTGACTGTTTGGAGACATTGGCTCGAGGGAGCGAAACACCCGTTTGTAGTCTGGACTGACCACCGTAACCTGGAATTCATCCGGGCGGCGAGGAGATTGAATCCTCGCCAGGCCAGGTGGGCATTGTTTGATTTCACGCTTTCGTACATTCCGGGTACTAAAAATGTCAAGGCAGACGCGCTGTCCCGGCTATATGGTGCGGGTGAGAGGCGGGTGGATGATACACCGATTCTGCCTGGCTCTTGCATTGTGGCGCCGGTGGTATGGGACGTGGACGTGGACATTCAGCGTGCAGTGCGCAGCGATCCCAGGCCACCTCAGTGTCCTGCGGATCGCCAGTACATGCCGCTGGACGTTCGTGACCGTCTCATCTACTGGGCCCACACGTCCCCTTCCACGGGTCATCCGGGCATAGACCGGACTGTGCGCTGCCTTACCGACAAGTACTGGTGGCCTGGTCTGGCCAAGGATGTGTGGGTGTATGTGTCCTCCTGTTCGGTGTGCGCTCAGAGTAAGGCACCTAGACACCTTCCGGCGGGTAAGTTACTCCCTATGCCCGTTCCACAACGACCATGGTCTCACTTGTCCGTTGATTTTTTGACAGATCTTCCCCTCTCACTCGGCAATACCACGATCCTGGTTGTTGTGGACCGGTTTTCGAAGGCCTGCCGATTCCTCCCTCTTCCCGGTCTCCCGACGGCTCTACAGACTGCGGAGGCACTATTCACTCATGTCTTCCGGCATTACGGGGTTCCGGAGGACATTATCTCTGACCGGGGTCCCCAATTTACATCTAGGGTCTGGAGGGCCTTTATGGCCCAGCTGGGGGTCTCAGTCAGTCTCACCTCCGGGTTTCACCCCAAAGCTAATGGGCAGGTGGAGCATGTGAACCTGGACCTGGGGAGGTTCCTGAGGTCCTATTGCCAGGACCGGCCGGGGGAGTGGTCGGTGTTCCTGCCTTGGGCAGAGTATGCCCAGAATTCGCTCCGCCACTCCTCCACAACCATGACCCCTTTTCAGTGTGTTCTAGGGTACCAGCCGGTCTTGGCGCCGTGGCAGAGCCAGCCCGAGACCGGGGCTCCAGCAGTGGACGACTGGTTCCGGCGCGCCGAGGAGACCTGGTCAGTGGCGCATCGACACATTCGGTGCGCCGGAGAACGCCAAAAGTCTGCTGCGGATCGCCGTCGTAGCGACGCCCCGGTCTACGCTATGGGCGATCGGGTCTGGCTCTCGACCCGGAACCTCCCTCTCTGTCTGCCCCGCTGGAAGCTGAGGCCGCGGTTTGTGGGGCCGTTCAAAGTCCTGAGGAGAGTGAACGAGGTAACTTATAGGTTACACCTCCCCCCTGACTACAAAATTAATGCCTCGTTTCACGTCTCTCTCCTCAGGCCGGTGGTGGCTGGTCCCCTCCAGCAGTCTAAGGTGCAGGAGGTCCCTCCACCCCCTCTGGACATCGAGGGGGGCCCGGCGTACTCAGTCCGTACCATCCTCGATTCGAGACGCCGGAGGAGGGGTCTGCAGTACCTGGTGGAGTGGGAGGGGTACGGCCCGGAGGAGCGTTGCTTGGGTGCCGGCGGTGGATATTCTCGATCCGGAGCTCCTCGCCGACTTCCACCGTTGGCGCCCTGATCGTCCTGCGCACCGTCATCCGGGTCAGCCCCAGGGCCGGTGTGGACGCGCTGCCGGAGCCGCGCGTCAGGGGGGTAGTACTGTAACGAGGACGCGCAAAGAGGACACATGCTCTCTCTCCCGCCGCGGTGTTCGGCGTGCTTCGTCACCGGCCTTCTAGTCATGCCGCCCCTCCTCCCACGGCACTGTCATGTCTTGTTATTGCACACACCTGGTGTCCATCCCCTCGCTAGGTAACCTATATTAGTTCCTGTGTTCCTGGGCGTCTTTGTGAGGAATTGTTCTATGTTGGGTGTTGTGTACCTGTGCATTGGTTCTCAGTGTTTTGTATTATTGCGCTTTGTCGCTTCCCCTCGTTTTGGAGATTTGTGTACGGATGTGTTCCGTTTGTTTCTCCTTGTTTTGGGAATTATACATACAACTTACGTTGGATAAAGAAAATACAAACGACAATTCCTGCACTTGGCTCCTTTTTCCCCTGCACACCACTACGACACCTGTGACAATTTGATTAGGTGAATATTAGTGAAAATGACAAGCATGGCAAACTGAAGAAGTTGTGTCTATATGTCTATGGAAGTTCTGTGCATCCCTGGGATGGAAGACTAAATGTTGCTTTAAGGTGTGTGTGGTCACCATAGGTCCCATGGCACTTATCCTTCTACTCATTACTCATACCAAACATGCATCTGTGTATTCAAATATACCATAACCCATACCACACAGTCTCCAACTGTGCATACCACACAGTCTCCTCCCCCCCCCCCCCCCCCCCCCCCCCACCGTCTCAGTCCTTAGTTTTTATGCTGCAATATTTTGTGCCCGGGGGACAAAGGTCAGTCAGAATTCCGAAGTATCCTTTAGGATCTAAGGAATGCTCCTTCTATTTACTGTGGTGTCCTGTTGAATCTTAAGAGAATCTAAATCTCTGGACTGTGTCTTGGGATTACCAGGCCTGCAAACTCCTAGCTGTCCCTGCTCAAAGTCCACCTGGTCGTGTTGCAGATCTAGACAGTGATGATAGGCCATCTGATGACTCGTCTTTGTCCACCTGGTTGTGCAACTGATCTTGATTCTGCCTAATGACTCAGCCCACCTCTATTTACTGACCCACCAGTAATCGGAACATGCAACAATATTGGCCCAAAAAGGTCATGTATTCTTATAAATTTCACCCAGCACAGCCAGAAGAGGATCCCTCAAAGTCTCACTCCTCTCTAAGTTTCCTCCTAGGTTCATTCCCACTAGTGCTGTTTTTCATAGTCACTGCTCACCAATTATTTTTGTGGATATGCACTGTGGATGAGGGGAACAACTTATAACCCAACATACGGTCTCTATTCCAGTAATAAATCCTCTTGCTCTGATTTGTATTGAACACTGAGACAACCTTACAGCATGAATATTTACTGAGAGGAACCACTAGATAATACACACAGAAACTACAGCAAAATCAGTGTTCAATTTGAAATGAGTTCTGACAATCTTTCAAGCAGTAGATGAACAAAACTTACCAGGAATTAATTGGGGTGGACAGCCTAGCAGAATTTCTGATGAAACTCAGGATCAGCCTGACCCTCAACCAGTAAAACATATTATGTTCCAGTCCAGTGTGTTTATATATGTGACAGAATTCAGAAACGGGGTGTATGTCGCATGTCACTATTTTTCTAGAGAGCCATGTGTAAGAATAAAAACATGTTCTGGGACATTTTTTTTTTTTTTTTGCAGAAATGCCATCTTGAAGATGTTAACTTTTATGTGACATAAAAACAAACTAGAATGGAAAGTGTATATACAAATAAAATTTGAAACACAAACATTTTCCTTCTAGACGTGATTGGCTGAGATAATAAAGGGGCTGGACATGCTGACATACTGAGTTCTGATTGGTGAGCCAATTTACTGGATTTCTTTCATCACACCCATACTTGTTCTGTAGAATTGCAACCCCAGGTTTTTCAAAAGCGGACAACTGCAATCGCGTTGCTACAGCTGTGAACCACATCGCTGCCCTGAATTTAGCTGGCGTTATAAACAAATCTCAGTGGGAACACGTTGTGAGATACTACTTTCTGGAGGACAATGATGCCATGACTCAGAAGATGAATCGGACAACAATGAGGAAATCCCAGAGTTGGATACTGTTCAAAACATTCAGGCAAAATTGAGGCATTTCATTGCAATGCCAATGGTCAAAAAGAAAACGCTGGCTTGTCTTGTATAAAACAACTGTCCATGGTTTACATTTACAAGGAAAGGACAACCATGGCATCGATGATAGAAACAATGAAAGACGCACAGATTCTTGAGTATTGAACACCTTGAGTGTGAACTGTAGCGAAAAGACAGAGTGTTGTAAACAAGGTCATCAGACTAAGTGCAAACAACAAAGGACTTTGTATATAATCAAAGGATATAATTTCAGTCTGCCGCAAAACATTCCTACATGTGTATGCGTATGTGTATGCGTAAGTCAAATGTTTGCTAGCTAGCTGCAGATAATTCTTGTCTCTTTTCAAAAAGTTGTCAGAAAGTTGTTTGCATTGCTAGTTAGCAAGCTATTGCTACTGCCATTCCTGTTAATGTTAGCTTGCCAGGTAATGTTAACTAACCAGCTACAGTAGCCAATATTTCCTGGTTTCTGGCTTGATTGTTAGGTTGCTAGCTTTACCTGATACATGGCTATAATGTTAGTTAATAATACTGTAGCATTTTATGTATGGTGGCTTTATTTGTTCATTTATTTGGTTTGATATAGTGGGTGTTTATTAGAGACCAACCAGACCAGTTTAGCTCAAGGTCAGTGTCCCCATTTGAATACTTAAATTGCTGGGTGGGGTTAAGACTTAAGAGGGTGTGAACTATGTTGAATGGGCGTAAACAAAGACCAGTTCTCTGGCAAGTGTGAAAATCTTTTAAGCCTTTTTTCTCAGAACTAGGTAGAGCACATGATAAATTTTTAAAGCAGCTTAACTTTATCAAACAGGGCTGATGCTGCTCCCACCTGACCGTCATCAACAATCACGCACCTGTTCCTGATCTACAATCTGCCACAGTATTTAGGAGGTGACCTGACTTCCGGCCCCCGCCGGATCGTTAAGTTCCGACCGTATGTTTGAGCTTTACGCGCCAGCTAAACCATGTTTTTGTCTAGCTACTCAGTCTTGTTTTATCTGTCTGCTGTGCTCCTGTTGGCCTGTCCATAACCCTGTTTTTGTTCACTGCCTAGACAAACCTACAAACATCCCGTACCCGTTTACTGCCCTGGACCTTGGAGCCATCACAACACCGTCGGGAAAGCCACCATCCACCTAAATCTGGATCCGGATTCGAGCCCAGCTCGAAGATGTTACGATATATAGTGTGATGTTTGCTGTTGAACAAAAGGGCACAAGGGTTGTGGAATGTTTAATCCCACAGGCAATCGATGTTATGACAAGTTCTAAGTGTGTACAACAGATGATCTATAACCAGTGGGTGGTACCGTTCATGTTTTTACAACGCTATAGGTGGCTGGCTTGGTCGGTGTATTTAAACCACACAGACTCCAGGTGTTGGGCATTCAGAATAGCCTGACTAAACCTACGTGTCCATTACATAACATGGCGAATTCTACAGCGATCAACATTGGGTTTCAAACACTGGTGAAGGCTAACAGCTTAACAGCTGCACAGCAAGTTGGCAAGAGAATACATTTGGGTGGCGATGACATGATGAAGATGCCACCCCCGAAGAAACCAATGCAGCTTCTAGCTCGGATTCATCAATTACACCAGGATATGTTGGCACAGGAGTGGAAGTTGGAAGACGGGCGAACTGGTGGATACATTTTCAGAATGTAGATAGATACCAGAAGTCGCATTTTATGAATTGTCAGAGGGCAAGGTGTTTAAACAGGGTTTGACTGATCAAATGACCTTTAGTGCTAGTTTATGGAGCAACTTTCGAAAAGTGTTTTATTTGGGGCCAAGACAGGGCACACATAATACGATAGATGTGTTGTTTAAATTCATCGAAGGAATGAAGCAGTATGACTCTGTTAGATTGGAGCTATTTCCGGAAAATGTCAGCAAGTTAGTGTGACTGCAACTGCGCTCTGTTCGACTGACGTACAACCCTGAAGCCCTGCCTTAAGCTAAAACATTCCTCAACACAGCATAAAAACAGACAGACTGCCTGTGACTATCAAGCAGCCGGCAGTCTTTACAAAACATGTCTCAAGAATAGAACCAACGGGAGTTTGAAGGACCCAAGGCTGAGGAATGGCTGTGTGGTGCCTGGGATGATAACGCTGAATCCTGCTATGGTACCCCAGACCCTGACAGCTCGATTCCACTGTTATACCCACCAAGAAACTACCATTGGCTTGACCGGCTTGGCGCTCGGCTAGGAGCTCTTAATCTATCATACCTTTCAAATGGTGACAAGAGTTATCACAAAATGGACAAAAGCCTTGCACCGCAGGTTTTAAAGATCATCAAAGCAACATTGGGTATGATCCTGGAACATGTTGTTGCGGCCATTCTCCACAAAGCATTGAAAGGGTGTGAAGTGGACCACCCAAGCCAGAGAAGACATTCTTGTCTCGACCTGCCTGATTATGATTTTGAGACCCATTATGATGACATTGTGGAGAGTTTTAACACAGCGACTGAAACGTGCTGGTCAAGGCTTTGAATGCATGTGGTTCTCAAGCGCGGCTGACCGAAGTTCACGTGGCAGCCAATAACTTTCGGCTCAAACTCAAGTCAGAGCCAAACATCACACAGAGACTGCGTGAGAATATGAATAAATACATGGATAAATTTAATGCGGAAGCTGTATGCAGCACAGTAGAGTCTTAGTGTGACGAAAACAAAGAGACTGCTGTGTAAGGATAAGTAACTTCGGTTGTCGTGTTTACATGTATCTAAACAAATTCTATGTGGCTTTAGTGATGAAACTGTTGATGCACAAAGCTATCAAGTGTGGATTTGATGTTTTTTTAATAACCAAGACCATTTCAGTATTAAGCATTTGTGACGACAGCGCCCTCTGCTGTCTCTCCTTCCCCTGCAGCGGGCAGGCTTCAGCAGTCGACGTCACCGGCTTTCTGACACCACCACCCATCTCATCAGTTCATCACCCACCTGTTGTCTTGCTTAGCACACACACCTGGACTCCATCTGTGATAATTCCCTCAGTATATATATGTTCCCTCTGCTCCCCTGGTCTTCGTGTGTAATTGTCTCGTGTTTTCGAGCCACGTCAGCTTCATTTTTGATCTATTACCCTGACTGTGGGCTGTTTATGTTGTTTTCTCTTGTCCCGGTTGGACAGAAATAAATTTCACCGTCGATTACTCCACTGTTCAGCTCATCCCTACACGAACCCTGACAGCGCTTTCATAATCTGAACACATCTGATGATTGGCCGCAATTGCTGTCAAACGGTGTTGAAACAAATGCTCTAAACAACTTTATGTACAAACTTCTAACATTTTTAAATGCTGACAACAAAGACTTTAAAATTAGGCACCTGTTATGTGTGTTTACATATGTAACAGATGTTTGTGTGATAAAATTGCTGAGTAATGAAGCTGTGGATGTAGATTGTAGTTCTGTAAAATATTTATAGATTTTCTAATCAGCAGAAATCTGAATGTTTGTTTAACTTTTCTGAAATTCTTGGATGACGTGTAATTCCAAAGACTCAAATAAAACGATGTTAAACATGTATTACTTCTCATTATTGACCCAATGCTCTACGATGTCTGAACAGGTTATGAAAATTATTTACTACATCCTGTCAAACCCTGGTGCTTATGTGGGTAGAGAGGTTTTGAAAAGAACGTACATGGAGAAAACCGGAGAGATCCTCAAAAATGGTATAGCATATGACTGGCTATTGGCCCAGGACACATACACGTACACAGACCTGTAGCTATTAATTTTCAAAGAAATAGAGTTATTGTTCATGATATAAATTCACAATTTCAGTTGGATTAGGTTGATATGAGTGCTTATAGTGTGGAAAACGATAATGTGAAATTTATGTTAACATGTATAGATGTGTTAAGCAAATACACCTGGGTTTGTGTGCTGAGAAATAAAAGCACTATCGAGGTAAAGCGTGCATTTGAAGACATTAAAAGAAGGAAGAAGCCCCAAAAAAGTCCAAACGGATAAGGGGAAGTTTTTGAATTCACATTTTCAATTGTTGATGAATAAGTACAACATAAAACATTTTGCTACAGGAAATGATGTCAAAGCGAGCATTGTTGAGAGATTTAATAAAACAGTTAAATCCCAAATGTGGTGGTATCTCATGGCTGCCAACACACATCGTTATATTGATGTGATTCAAGATTTGGTTCGTGGTTATAATCATAGATACCATTGGTCTATTAAGATGAAGCCTGTTGACGTTTGTGAAGAAAATGTTGGACAAGTTCTCAAGAACCTGTATGGTACAACAATGATGAGAAATGGAAATCAAATATACAAGTTCCGAGTTGGAGATACTGTGAGACTCTCAAAGTTGATGGGCGCGTTTATCAAGGGTTATGTTAAAGGGTACAGATGAATATTTTACAATAACGGAATGCATTCCTAGGGTGCCTCCTGTGTATAGAATAAAAGATTACGATGGTGATGTGATCGTCAGGACCTTTTATGAACAGGAATTATCGAAAATAATCGGGGCTAAGGATAAAACTTTTAAATTGGAAGCAGTTCTGGATGAGAAAGTACAGAAAGGAAAGAAAATGAGTCTTGTGAAATGGCTTGGTTGGCCTGAGAAATTCAACAGTTGGATAGCATCGGCGCAAGTCCTTGACCTACAAACAGGATGAAAACACTAGGATTTGCTGGACCGAGTCATTTACAGCGACTGCGATCAGCATGGGTGTCACGGTACGATGAGGTTCAGCGCCACCGTGCTGTGCATCCCCTGTTCCCGTCACTCACAAACACATCCCGGACTTGTTTCGTGTCACATGTCTGCAATCATTCACACCAGGCCCCAATCGTTTCATTAGTATGTGTTTAAATGTTTCCCCTCTGCTCCCCACATTTGTTGGTCATTGTTGTGTTGTTGCTGTCGTCTGCATGCCCACGCGTAACCGGTGAGTGCCTTCCGTTTTGCTGTTTCAAGTCAGTCCCTTTTTTTTCATTGAAGTTTACTTTGTACCCAGTGTTTTTTGTTTACATTAAAAAACCAACGTTACCTACATTCTGCCTGCGCCTGGTACCTCACCTCCGCCACCGTTACAATGGGTGATGGCGGTTTCTACATAATGCTGCCCAGTAACTTGTCAAAACATGTCTATCCAAACAATTTGAGTTCGAGCTATACCACAAAATTTGCCAAAGGTATAGATTTGAAAGGTGATTGGGAAGTGTCTTTGATAGAATTCCAATACCCGCATACGTGGAAGACTTTTAAATGGGGTGAAAACGCATTTGACCTACATGACTCGAAACACGACAAAACATGGAAATATAAACTCAACACCGGTTATTACAATGGTATGGGAAAACTAGTGGCGGAGATCAACCCTTATATAAAACCACATGACGTATGGGTGGGTTATGATGAATTTAAAAATAGAATGTTTCTAAAAGTTGAGCCCCATTTTAGTTTAAAATTTTGTGCAAACAGATATTAGGCTTAAATCCAGGAGAATGGTGGTAGGCCCCGTGGTAGGCCCCATTCCCTGCAGATATTCTGGCAGGGTTTAACACCCTATACATCTACACAGACAATTAATTATCAAAGAGTTGGGGACAGCCAAGTTGTCACAGTGACAAATGACAAGCCACACTACGTATCTCTTAGCAAGAGTCAGTTTGATGAGATCTGTATTGAAGTAAAATCTGATCAGAATCAGTTGGTTTCATTCGTAGTGAGAAAGGTGATTGCAAAATTACACTTTAGACCAGTCAAACAACCTTTTAGACTATAAGATGCAGCCTCAGAAACTGAGGCAGAAACAAACACAATGATCCTCATAGGTATGTTGAATACTATACAGCGCAGGCCGGTAACGGTTTACTGGGTTATCATGGTAGCGCAGCAATGTACGGGGCAGAGCTAGGGGGCCTTTTCCGCTGGGTTTTCTGGATGGCTATACCTTTGTTGAAGCGTGGTTTCTCAATCGCAAAACCACATTTAAAAAATGCAGTGAGGAATATAATAAGCGAGGTCGTCTGCAACGTCATGGCTTGCCAAACAAAACAGCAGGATGGATCTGGATTGATGGTTATCACTCGAGGTGTTAAAAAAAGACCACCCGGTAGGAGGAGCCTACCAAAGAGTAAAAAACGCAAGTTTGAGACAAAAACAAGAGCCGCTGTTAAAAGAAAACATACCACTCGAAGGACACTCAAAGGGAACAGCGCAAGACTGATTAAAAACATTTTTTAAAGATGGAACTCATGTCTGGTGAATGTATGAAAACCGAGTTGGATTTATTCACAGTCCCCTTCACACAGACATCTATTGAGAAAAATACATATGTTGAAATATCAACCCTATCAGCAATATCAGACGCAGCCCCTCTGGAGTTCTTTATTGCTGGAAATGGTAAAGATTTCATTGATCTGAACAATACTTTGCTGTACCTATGTGTAAAAGTCACTAAACCGGATGGGACTAATATTGATGCCGGAGCCAGTGTTGATGTTATCAATTACCCGATAGCTACCCTATTTTCACAAGTAGATGTCTCCTTGGGTGATCGTTTAATTAGTCAGAGTAGCAACACATACCCCTACAGAGCTGTTATAGAGAGCATTCTGAATTATGGAAGTGATACTTTAAAGACACAATTTTCAGCCGGTTTGTTTTTCAAGGACACCACAGGCCACATGGATGTTAAGGACGCTGCCGGAGACAACAAAGGACTTATGAAAAGGGCTGCCTATTTAGCGAGTAATACAACATTCTAAATGATCTGCCCTGTTTATAGCGATATCTTCTTTCAAGAGAAACTCATGTTAAACGGTCTGGACTTAAAGGTTAGGATGGTACACTGTAAAGATTAGTTTTTTCTTATGGGGACAGGGGATGTACGTTATCGTCTGCACATAGTATCAGCATTTCTCTTTGTCAAGGATTTGAGTTCATCACCAGCCTTGAAACTAGGACATGCTCAAGCGCTACTTTCAACCAATGCAAAGTACCCAATTTAAAGGGTGTGCATGAAGACGTTTTTAGTTTACCTGCGGGGAGTCAATTTTGTAACCAGGAAAACCTATTTTTAGGACCCCTACCAAAATGCATTGTTGTCGGATTGGTGGACAATGATAGTTTACAGGAAATTATACAAAAAATCCATTTAATTTCAAACATTTTAATTTGGAATATATGGCTACGTATGTGGACGATCAACAATTTCCTAGCAAGCCATTCCAACCAGATTACACATCGGGGTCAGCAGTGCATGAATTTTACCGATTGGCCTTAGCTTCAGGAAAACACCTAAAGGACCAAGTCATGGCTATTGACCAGTCTGACTTCTTACACGGCTATGCTCTTTATGCATTCAATTGTGCACTGGATGAGGAATGTGGTCAGCACCTATCCCTGATTAAGTCTTCGAATGTCCAACTTGAGATTAGGTTCAGTCAAGCACTAACCCACACGATTAATCTGGTTGTTTATCAAATTTTTGACTCCATTATCGAAGTGTCCAACCAGAGGCAAGTCATGGTTGACTACTATTAGGAAACATTACCCAAACAGATGAGAAATGAATACTGCAGAGTTGACTGGCGTGATGAACAATTTTCATCTAGGACTAATTTCTAGTGTGCTGGCATGCGACCAGGTGGACCTGTCCGAGATGTAGCATCAATGATGATTTTTAATGTGCACCCAACTAATCACCCCGGAGAACATTGGCTGGCTATTTACAGAGACGACAGCATCTGGAGGTTTTATGACAGTTTTGGAAACCCCCCAGATTTGATGTATTTTTTGTAATCAAGGCGTTTCTGCAAACCTGTAAGAGTGTGGAATACAGCTCAAAACAAGTCCAGGATGTGATTTCGACCACTTGTGGACAACATTGTGTGTTCTTTCTCTATCAAATGACAAGAGATCTGAATTACAAAGATGTTATGTCTTTTTATACTGACAATTTACAAAAAAATGATGTTTTAGTCACCAATTTTATATCTAAGGTGTATCAGAGTAAGCGTGATAGACAAATGTTTAATTGTATAGAGCATGCTCAATCTTGTGAATCATTTAATTTGTATCATGGTTGTTAAAGAAATAGACAGTTAAAAGTATATCTTATGCCTGCTTTATTATTAAAAAAATACAGGCAATTGTAGAAAAACATCAATTTACATAGTATTATTCATACAACAAATAGTCAAGGCAAAAACATACACTTTGACAATGGATCACAAATGATTAAAAACAACATGTAAAACAAATAGAAATAGCACACATTTAAATGTATATCTTATGCCTGTTTTATTATTCAAAAGTAAAGGCAATTGTAAAACAACATCGATGTTTACATAATATAATTCATACAACAAATAGTCAAGGCAAAAACATATTTTGACAATGAATCACAAATGGTAAAAAAAATTAACATAAAATAAAAACACATTAAAATGGAAGCCATTTTGTGGGCTACAAAGAAAGCTTTGGTGGATTGATAACCAGTTGCGGGGGGAGTGGTACTGGAAGTAGGTGCCGAGGATGTGGCTAAATAACCCAGTGTGTCGCCAGATGTTTGTTTATACAAGTTGATTTTACGCCTTACAAGCTCATTTGGAATAGTTGTAAAAGGCATGTTGAGACATGCCATGGCCTCTAAGAACTCCCCCCACCCCAAAGGCCTTCTAGCGTCAGCAATTTTGGTGGTTGCTGTCACACTTTTAACCAGATCCAACAGATGCGAACCCTTGATTATCTCTCCTTTTAAAATGAATTCACCGTTTGAAGTCCATGAAGTCAAATCTTTAGACCTGAGCATTCTATTTAGAATATATTCAACATCCTTCTTACTCCTCGCAGTCACACTGTCCAAAATTTCATCAACAAGGTTAACATTTCGGTCAACAGTTTGATTAGTCTCAGTCATGTTTACTACATCGGCCCAGTCTCAGAACGGGGTAGAATTAAAGTCAGTGTATTTGTGTCAAGCTCCCCCTGTCTAACAACAGTCAAGAATCTTTGTAAAATGGCAGAGTATCTTTTAGCTTTTTCACGTAAATCCATATCAGTCTTCATCAGTATATTGCGAATCGATGAGTCCAAATCATTTTCAACAGATTGTCTTACATCGGTGCTAGTCGTTTTGGATTCTTGCAGTTTTTCTAACAGATATTGTGGCACCAGAAACATTTTCTGAGCGTGATCCATGTTGTTTAACCGCATCTCGATGCAATTAGACTGGTTAGGAATGGCACTGCTACGCTTTGTAACAGAAGTAGAAAACCTCCAGATTCTTTGATGGTTTTTCTTTTCTTTGCAACTGAAGTGTTCTTTTTAGACATGTATATAATGTTGGATTTTTGTCTCTTCAATTTACGCAGCTGCGATTCTGTAAAGGGTATATTACCGCGCTTTAGATTAAGAGCAATTTCATATGGTGATAGAATGAGGTCTGTGGAAGCGGTTTCTAAAATAACTTTTCGATGATAAAGCGGTGCCTTAAATAGCATCTTCAAAATGCTATTTTTCTACGAATGCATTTAGACATGATCAAACTTTCTTAGGAATGTACACAACAGGCCAATCCCCAGAAAACAATCCTGTTCTCAGACGGCAGTCTTCTGGTGTTGTAGCCCTAAAGTCTATAAGTAAATAACCAATGGGTGGGTGTGTTGCATCCTTAAAACTCTCCATGAAGAACCGAGAAAGGCCGGGGTATATTTGTCTTCCTAAAATACTAATCTGCTGGTTGTCACATGGGTTTTTAAACAAGATGAGGTAATTTGTGTTCAAGTTAATAGTTCTACTAGATTTGCCTTTAACAAACATGTTTTGGACAAGGTAGATGGCACTCAGGGTTACGGTGGTGTGAATATTGTGTGAAAACTCTGTCTATCTCCAAAACTCTCTGATGCACTTTTCATTAAATCAACAATAATTAAAAGGTTGTTTTTCTGAATCGGCAACAGATTGTCATCACACAACGATGTTGGTAAACCTTCTATAAAAGTAATTTCTCTTCAACATTTCATCATACAACGGTTGCCAACACGAATAAACCCAGACTATATTCTGAATTTCTTTGCAGAAAACAACATCAGCATTATCCAGCAACATCTTCACAAAATCTGTTTTACCCGAGTTACTGAGTCCGCTAATGACACAGCTGAATGGGTGGTGTAGTCGTGGGTCAAACCCGCTACAGTCACTATCCATCCTAGAATGTGATTTAGTACCCGTAAGGCCTTGTGCTGTAATCGGGGATCCGTACACACTTGTTGTACACAACTCTGAAATGTTTAGACACTACTCGGTTTTTGAACGTGAATGTTCTTTTATCTCTAGCAATTGTGTCTGCATTAGCAAGGACATGATCATCAGCACCAGTTTCGCCTTGTACAAAGTTATCAACCAGTCTTGTTAGCATCTCCAAATTTACAATACCTGAGTTGTAGTTGTTGAGTGTAATGCCTTTTAGTTTGGTCAGACCTTTAACGGTTTTGTAACCTTATGCCTTGTCCGCTCACACATCTTACCCCAAAGACTATTCAGTGCCAATTTAGCCAAAGATCGAATAGCATTGTTTACAACAATGTTTTTCTTGTTAAGCTGCACACCCTCCTTTTCATGATATTCATGAATATACTGTTCTTTAGCATCATCATCAACCACTGATGGTGGGAAGCCGCTAGCTTCCTGCTTGTGCTTCATGAATGTTCTCATGTAATCTGCAAAAAGATTATCTGATATCCTGGTGAAATCCCAGACTTCAAATATTTTCACAATGCGATAACTTTTCTCAACAGACTTAACCAGCTCAATAGAAATCCAGGTACCAGTTAAAGCTCTTTCTGAATCAGTATGTGAACAAGCAGTCACCTGGTTTTCAGACTCTGCACATAATCTACACAAGGGAAAGAATAGTTTACCACCCACCATGTGCGGTAAAACGGGGTGATAAAGGCCTTTCGGCGGACACACAGCAGCCCTAACATTACCAAAGTATATGTCTAGTGGTTTGAAATCTCGAAAGATTATGTTTGGATGCTCAACCAGATAAGTCTTTGTCTTGTTGCAGAAGGGGAAAAGACTACAGACATCGTTATACTGAATAGTCTCCCCTTTTTGAGCCGTAAACTTCAAATGAATTGCGTTGGTACGACCACCAAAAAGAGCATCCCAAGGGTCAAGGTGGTCTGGAGCATCAAAGGTCTTCATGAAAGCTTGGACATCTGCAGATGTTTTTTTAAGCTTATTTCACTCACACTCCCATATGTACTGAACATGTACATTGTGTTGTTAAAGCTTCAAGCTTTGCCAGCCATTGCTTGTGCATCAACCCGTACTGAATCTTTGTCACCGGGTTGGTGCTTGTTTGAACACAGGGTTCCCACTGGTCATGGAATTTCTGGAATATCATGGGATTTTAAAAAATATATTCCAGACATGGAAAGTCAGGGGATTTTATCATTTTTTAGTCCAAGTCATGGAATATCAGGGAATTTCCATGACTTGGACTAAAAAAAAATCAGGGAATTTTGTAGCATGTTTAAATTTTAGTTGCCATTCATCAAAATGTATTTTCCATGCAGTATTCTTCTTTATCGGGTTATTTCACGCATTTCCTGTACTGCGAATTGTTATGGTTACGCTACTTAATTTTCATATATCCCCTACCTGCTCGTCAACTCGCAATCACTTCAGTCAAGATATGCGGTCTCCTATACCTGCTAATGGAGGCAAACATGCCAGGAAAATGTAAATTTCAGGAGCTTTGGCTACATAATGATGACTTCAAAGACTGGCTCAGTGCTCTGCACAAAGGCTGCTTGTTTTTCCGTCATTATAGGTCATGGAAATTCAGCTTTTTAGTCAGTGAAAGTCAGGGAATTTGACAATTGACTTAGAGTGGGAACCCTGTGAACAATGACACTTTGGGTGACCGTGCCTAGAAATTCATAGACGGTGCACACACCATCACGTTCAGCGTATCCATCAACATACAGCTCTGGAAAAAATTAAGAGACCACTCCTAATTTTTCTTAAAACAGCATCTCTACATGTATGGCAGCCATTCCATTCTAGTGCCTGTTAAATTCCAACACAGGCACACCTCATTTCACTTAATGAGGTACTGATTAGGTGATTACCTGAGCCAAATCTAATTACCTGAGCCAACAAAACTACAGACTGGCAGAGGGCGAAAGCAACTGTCCACTGACCGAGATGACCGTCAACTCATTCGAATGTCACTCAACAACCGTAGAATGACATCAAGTGACCTACAAAAAGAATGGCAAGCAGCAGCTGGGGTAAAGTGCACGACGAGGACGGTTCGAAACAGGCTGCTAGTGGCAGGGCTGAAGTCGTGCAGGGCTGAAGTCATGGCTCCTAGAGCCAGGCTGAAGTTTGCAAAAGACCATAAGGATTGGACCGTAGAGGAATGGAGTAAGGTCATCTTCTCTGATGAGTCAAATTTTCAGCTTTGCCCAACACCTGGTCGTCTAATGGTTAGACGGAGACCTGGAGAGGCCTACAAGCCACAGTGTCTCACACCCACTGTGAAATTTGGTGGAGAATCGGTGATGATCTGGGGATGCTTCAGCAAGGCTGGAATTGGGCAGATTTGTCTTTGTGAAGGACACATGAATCATGTACCAAGTACAAGGTTATCCTGGAAGAACACCTGCTTCCTTCTGCTCTGACAATGTTCCCCAACTCTGAGAATTGGTTTTTCTAGCAGGACAATGCTCCATGCCACACAGCCAGGTCAATCAAGGTGTGGATGGAGGACCACCAGATCAAGACCCTGTCATGGCCAGCCAAATCTCCAGACCTGAACCCCATTGAAAACCTCTGGAATTTGATCAAGAGGAAGATGGATTGTCACAAGCCATCAAGCAAAGCCGAGCTACTTAAATTCTTGTGCCAGGAGTGGCATAAAGTCACCCAACAGCAATGTGACAGACTGGTGAAGAGCATGCCAAGACGCATGACAGCTGTGATTAAAAATCAGGGTTATTCCACCAAATATTGATTTCTGAACAATGCATCTTTTTTTGGTTATTTTGGCCAGTTGTTATTTTCTACAAATAAATACTCTAAATGACAATATTTTTATTTGGAAATTGGGAGTAATGTTGTCAGTGGTTTATAGAATAAAACAAGTTCATTTTACTCAAACACATACCTATGAATAGTAAAACCAGAGAAACTGAATTTTTCCAGAGCTGTAGTATGGCCCGATTTTCATTTCACCCCGGTTCAGGGCATGCTGTATCGATATATTCTCAAGAGGCCAGATATTCAAGCCATTGGATTGAACTGTTTGAGAAAGTCTTCTGACAACAGTTGTAGTTGTCTGAGGGGACCAATGCGATTGTGTCCTTGGTGAGGAATCTGTTGCAAAAGACTCATGCAAGCCGAAGCAATCGTAATTGATTGGAAGGGGTCAACACCACCACATTCCAGGAACTCAAGTCTGTAATGCATACAACCCTCTCTCAAGATGACCACATCATTCACGCAGTAAGCCTTTATTTCATCCTTCATGACAAAGGTGTCTGTGGAAACCATTTTGTACCATTGCAAAAACTAATTTTTTTCTTTAGCCATCATGGTATTCACACGGTAGTAATGTGGGGGCCAACATATTTCTCATTCTCCTTGATGTTAAACTTGCAAGGAAAGTAGCCTTTTTTTGAATTCTTAAAACCCATAGCACGTGGCAAAGCCGCCAGCTTCATTGGTAGAAAACAATGACTATCAATGTATCTCTGATTAAATGTGCTGTCTGTAAAAATCATGAGCTTGCTACCATTAGTAATAAGTGTCGTGCCAATACCATTGTTAACAAGGTGTTCCATCAAGATGTAATTATCAAAACCTTTCGAGTTGTGTGCTATAAAGGTGTAGTCAGTATATTTTGGTTGCCGAAACTTTTGGAAAAAGGCAGTGACATAACCATCTCCGGCCGAACACCACGTCTCGTTATCAAAGCTTATTGCACACATAAAATTTGCAGTGTGTATACCGTTCACAGGATTGCAAATGTCTCAAAATCATAAAATATGTAGCGCTCACTGGGGTCCTCGGGTTTAGAGGGTTTACGAAACATTGATGATTCATTTCAACAGTCAGATCCACGTTAGAATTGGGGCGCATGTTAGCCATGCACTTGTGCGCTTTATAGTTGGTAATACTAACGGTATATTGATAACCACAATCGACAAAGTATTTCTGCTGGTCACACCTGCTAACCCAACGACCTGCACCTTTGTGGAACTTCAAGCCTTTATGATGGCCATAATAAAAGTCGGAATAACATATCCGCTTACAGTCCGGGCACTGCATTGTGTTCCGAGGCTGGTTATGACAATCTGTATGAAGACATACACTACAGCTGTGTTTACAACCATGATCACTGTGGGTGTTAAAATCTGTATAACACCTCTCACAGACATGACACCCGCAGAAAACATTTCAGGTTTGTGATGCCATAGAAATGGTTGTCATGTAAGTACATAAAGACAGTTCTAGGATGTTGGTCCTCGCTGTTTTGAAACTTAAAACCCACATCGCGGACTTTGTGAAAGACAACAATTTTACACCCTGTCATTTGTTCAAACTGGACAATATCTGTGAATGCCACACAATCATCTAACGCTAAACCGGCACTTGTATGTAGCTCACGACCACTAGCCATGGCCTCATCGTACCTGTACTGTGGGTTCAACATACCCATTAAAAAAATTGAAAAGCACGTAGAATCATTATTCAACACCACATATAAATGCCTTCTTTTTTTGTGATAATCTAATCTAGCAATAGCATTTGAGCCTTACGTTGCGCCCCCCCCACCCTCACGGTTGTTGACAATTTGCACCACTAGCTCTAGTGATTCATCTACCAAAAGCTCTGCATTACTCTGCAAAACACTTTCGAGTAACCCCCCATTATATTCATCAGCTCTCATGGTCGCAGGTACCGAGGATATCAGAGGCTCACCAAACAACTCTATCTGTAGACGGTCGGTGGGTCCTAGTACAAAATCTGATGCTCTAACAATCAAAGTATCCAAGCCTTCCATAATGTGAGGATAGAATGCGCCAAAATCATCATTATCAACTTCACCAATATTTTGGAAATTTACAGACTGTCGTAATTCCATATTGTCAAATTGATTCCGTTGTATCACTCTAACATCACCATCACCAGTCTGTGTTAAAGATCTGAACCTTTCAAAATCAGCCGGGTTGCCGTAATGAGTATGCGTCAGAGAGTTTGTAGGTGAGTCAACTAGATCGTCCAAAAAATGCGGGCTACTAATCTTGGTTAAGAAACCTTGCATCTGTGGATTAATGTCTGTATAGCTGTGCAAGAATGTATTAACTTTCTCTTGTGTAATCTGTAGATAAACAGATTCACAGTTTTGTACCTCTTGTTGGGGTGACCCTGGTTCCGACATGCTGGGTCTTTTCGCTTAATTGTGACTATTATCTATGGGGGTTTCGCTGTGTGCACTTGTGTTAGGCATGGTCTGTTAGATATGTGTTGAGGTTGATGGTTGTTCAGTGTCTCGTCTGTTGTTAGCACTATTTTTTGCCATTTCTCTAGCTTTACGTGTAAATAACGATCCACTTACAAGTTAAAATAATATTATTCCTCAAACATACATTTACATAATCACAGTTTTGATGAGTTGACTGTAAATATGTATTACCTTCAGCTTTCAAGCATTGTGTAATGGGGCAACAATGAAATAAAAAACTCTGACGCTGTACAGCCACAAGGTGGGGGCTTCCGTAACTGAAGCCATTACGGTGTTGTAGTAGTCTCCATCATCACCCGCTCCACACTGTTGGTTGATATATAGAGCACAAAGATTCAGCTATATGCAGATTGTCATAATATTAATAACATTTTAGAACACTGCTGAAAATGTCTGTGAATGTTTACACTTACACAAAAAGTAACTGTTCAGGATGTGCATAAAATCACAACTGTGCAGTCCAGCTGACACTGATGCTGGTTACTTGGTCTGAAATAAAAACAAAAGTGGGTTAACAGAAGACCTAGTATATACAGGTATTTAAAGCTGATGATTACTAATGTTAAAAGACTACTTATCAAACTCTGTAGGTCCAAAAAGTTGTTTTCCAAAGAAGGGTGTGTTTAATTCCACTCACCCTAAACTACAGATATAAAACAGACAATATAAAAAACAGATAAAAGCTTAACGTTTGGATTGCTCCATCATTTTCATTATGTAATAGTTTTATACATTCTTAAAAAGTTAAAATGTGTGGTTTGCTAGCTTTTATAATTGCAACACAATTCAAAACAATTCTTTCAAATAAAATAATGTGTTTTTACTATGTAAACGGCCTACTCTGGCGCTGGAAAGAACAGATGTCTTCACGCCTCTTAACTTTGTCATTGGATACAATTTCACCGTTCATCACGTTAGAACTACACCGGTAACAATAATTAAAATTATGATGCGGATAAAGCTAAACTAATTAGTTCACGTAGTTGTTTACATTTGATACTGCCGGTCAGATAGAAATGCCGTTCTTGTTAGTTATCACGTCATCACCGCGACACCACGTCATTTCATTTGATCTATTAAGGACAAATTCATCTGCTTACATACACTTGCAAACGTTTATCTTAATATTGCCATTCATCTTTTTAAAATGACATAAGTCTATAATACAGCATACAAAAATCTGAATTCATTTCATGCTGCAAAACCCGGAGGTTTCACACACAGGTGAAAATGGCAATTAAAGGTGAATTTCCCACACATGTGGCTTTTTAAATTGCAATTAGTGTCTTTGTATAAATAGTCAATGAGTTTGTAAGCTCTCATGTGGATGCACTGAGCAGGCTAGATACTGAGCCATGGGGAGCAGAAAGGAACTTTCAAAAGGTAATGGAACTTTATAAAGATGGAAAAGGGTTTAAAAAGTTAATCAATGCCTTGAAAATGCCAGTCAGTACTGTTCAATCACTTATTAACAAGTGGAACATTCGGGGATCTCTTGATACCAAGCCAAGGTCAGGTAGACCAAGAAAGATTTCAGCCAAAACTGCCAGAGGAATTGTTCGGGATACAAATAAAAACCCACAGATAACCTCAGGAGTAATACAGACTGCTCTGGAAAAGATGGTGTAGTTGTTTCAAGGAGCACTATACGACGATACTTGAACAAAAATGAGCTGCAGGGCCGAGTTGCCAGAAAGAAGCCTTTACTGCGCCAATGCCACAAAAAAGCTTGGTTACAATATGCCCAACAACACCTTGATCCGCCTCACTGCTTCTGGCACACTGCAATTTGGAGTGATGAGACCAAAATTGAGGTTTATGGTCACAACCATAAGCGCTATGTTTGGAGAGGGGTCAACAAGGCCTATAGTGAGCAGAATACCATCCCCACAGTGAAGCATGGTGGTGGCTAACTGATGTTTTGGGGGTGTGTGAGCTTTAATGGCAAGATGAGTGATGGCAAGATGGCAAGAATGCAGCATGTTATCAGAAAATACTTTGCATTCTTCGACACAAAAGCTGCGAATAGGACGCTCTTGGACTTTCCAGCACGACAATGACCCTAAGCACAAGGCCAAGTTGACCCTCCAGTGGTTACAGCAGAAAAGGTGAAGGTTCTGGAGTGGCCATCACAGTCTCCTGACCTTAATATTGTGGAGCCACTAGGCATACATACACACACACACACCTTGCAAAATGACCAGATCATTGACTGTATTTTCTATTACAGTATATTTTCTACAATTAGTTTGTGGGAACCGCTTGGCTACCAGTAGGAGTATCTTTGAGGGACGTACCAGGCATCTTCAGAGGGCATTCATTTCCAAGAAGGTACAGATACAACCGCGTCCCAAGCAGCTGCATCTTCTCTACATTCTATATTATTCACAACGCACAGAAAACGAGTCTTCGTGAAGGAAGACGAAATACACTATACCCTAAATTTAATAGAATTCTGATCATTTGTCAATTGCCGTTTACCCCATTTCCATAGTGTAACGAACACGACTCAGACCCAGGAATGTAGATGCCAGAAAGCATAGTTTAATCCAAAGGGCAATATCAAAGTGCAGGCAAGCAGAGTTCGGTACACAAGTAATCAGAAGGGCAAAAGTACAAGTCCACAATCAACAGGGTAAAACAGTAGGCAGGCAGGGAGGTCAGGCGTCAGGGAATCCGAAATGCAAAAGTACAAAAGCAAAGGCTGGAGTGAAGTCGGAAAAGGCAAAACGGGTCGGTACACTAAACAACGATCAGAACCAAAAGAAGAAAAAGCAGGCCCAGAATGTTTCCATGATACAAACAATACCTCACAAGGCAGCAAGGAAACAGACAGGCTTAAATATCCAGGTAACAAAGGGAACAGGTGTTTATTCCGGTGATTTGGATCGAGAGGATGTGTTGCGTTCGGGATGAATGGGAAGTGGTGCTTGTACCGGTGGCGGGGATCAAGCAGCGGGAGGAGAGCTGAGAGGTGAGCTCACACATAACGTGCGGTCTGGGACCTACATAATAATATTGCTGGCTTGGAGGAAAAGCATAAGCCACATGAAAGGTGAGTTTTTTTTTATTTTACTTAAATGTTCCAATAGGCAAAATAAATAGGTGTTTTTTGTGCACATTTGGGGAGGACTAAATTGGCGGGAATAACACTACAATAAGTACAGGATCTAGTTATACATTGATTAACACCTTCTTGTTGATTTGTCTTTTTGGTATTTAACAATAACTGGTTAACTGCTAAGAAGAGGTTAACATCTATTGCTTTACCACATGTTGAAAATGTACATCATCTGCGATAGTTTCCGCAACACTACTTAAAATCATGTAACATTTTATCTTTCATATCTAACATTTAATTAAGGATTATAAAGCATATAACAATTGCTACAACATCACACTGACTTCTCAGATGCAGCTGCAAGCCATTATTGGACAGAAAGGGAGAAACATTGTATTTTGGAGAACCTGGACAGATCAAGAGATGGACATCAAAAAGCAGAGATGGTTCAGCCAGAGAAAGGTATGTTTATAAATGTTTCAAAATTCAGTTTTCAGATTCTTTTTTATTCCTCTAGGAACCTTCGTTTTACATTGGATTTGAAATGTGATGTCTCAGTGACAACCAATTTTCTAAAAAAATAAGTAAAATAATGCCACATGTAACAATTGGAGTATGTCCCTTTTAATGTGCATTTGAATTCATCCTAACACTTTTGGCTTCCTTGAATGTGAAGGGTATAACTTGCTTTAATGTTTGAACAGCTCTAGATTTTTACAATTCTATGTACCAGTTTGAGATGGTCCCACAGGTCCAATAGTGGTGGGGCAAAATTTGGGACATATCAGCAGCCATATCAAAAGTCTGAATTTTTCCTGAACTTGTAAGGTAAACATCTGCGTCCTAATTGTGTGCTTAGTCGACAAAAGATAATTGTAAACATTCACATATATTTGAGTAACTTAGTAGACACTTATCCAGATGGACAAGGCATGTAACAATTATAGTTACAGTATAAAATGTATAATAAATTATTAAAGTTGAACTTGGTAGTTTTTTTGTAAAAAAACAAAAGATTTGTCCACTATAAACATGTTGTGTAAGCGACTGAGGCCCTGTAAGAGTTGTTTAGCAACACAGACAGCTCAGTGCCAGTGGAATGTCGATTTATAATTTTTGGAGCGTGCCGCTACTTTCCAGCAAATTCTGTTCCAGCAATCCCATCCCAGCCGATTGGAAGATATACACCGATCAGCCACAACATTATGACCACCTGCCTAATATGGTGTAGGTCCCCCTTTTGCTGCCAAAACAGTCCTGACCCGTCGAGGCATGAACTCCACTAAACCTCTGAAGGTGTGCTGTGGTATCTGGCACCAATACTTTAGCAGCAGATCCTTTAAATCCTGTAAGTTGCGAGGTGGGGCCTCCATGGATCGGACCTGTACAGCACATCCAACAGATGCTCGATTGGATTGAGATCTGGAGAATTTGGAGGCCAAGTCAACACCTTGAACTCGCTGTTGTATTCCTCAAACCATTCCTGAACCATTTTTGCTTTGTGGCAGTGCGCATTTATCCTGCTGAAAGAGGCCAATACCATCAAGGAATACCGTTGCCATGAAAGGGTACACATGGTCTGCAACAATGCTCAGGTAGGTGGTACGTGTCTAAGTAATGTCCACATGAATGGCAGGACTCAAGGTTTCCCAGCAGAATATTGCCCCAAGCATCACACTGCCTCCGTCGGCTTGCCTTCTTCCCATAGTGCATCCTGGGTGCCATGTGTTCTCCAGGTAAGCGACGAACATGCACCCAGTCATCCACGTGATGTAAATACATCAGACCAGACCACCTTCTTCCATTGCTCCATGGTCCAGTTCTGATGCTCACATGCCCATTGTAGGCTCTTTCGGCAGTGAGACAGGGGTCAGCATGGGCACCCTGACTGGTCTGCAGCTATGCAGCCCCATATGCAACAAACTGCGATGCATTGTGTGTTCTGACATCTTTCTATCAGTACCAGCATTAACTTTTTCAGCAATTTGAGCCACAGTAACTCGTCTGTTGGATTGGACCAGCCTTTGCTCCCCACGTGCATCAGTGAGCCTTGGCCGCCCATGACCCTGTTGCCGGTTCACAACAACACCACGTCATCAGTCTTAATTTAACAAACTGACCAGCTAGCTAATCTTTTCAGGAACTTAATCATTGTGCCATGTCCTTGGGTAGCAGCAGCAGATACTTGTCTTTTTCCTGTGGCAAACAAATGTAATCAGTGAGCTTAAAACAATACTACCTAGCTAGCTAATTAACAATGCAATGTAAGTTAGCTCTGTAATTAACATTTAGTAGTCGCTACAAATGCAGGGTATTAAATGTAACAATACAGCAGTTTGTCAGTTATGGATATGGTCATTCTATTGTGATAGGAAACAAGTTGAGAAGTTTGACTTATTTTATTCTTTTCCAGTAAAATTTCCACAGACTTTGCGTTTTCACCTGACAGGAGGCAGGCGATGGGGGAGCGTGAGCAAAGACATTAGCTAGTAACCACCTGCACTGACTTAATTCTGATGATTAATAGCGTTACTAAGCAATGAGTTGTTGAGAGACATGGTCAATGCTCTGCCTCTGGGGCCAAGTTGGCTGTAGCTAGGAGATCACTGTCAGACTGACATTCACTTATTGCAGTCAGCATTTGTGGGAGTGTGTTATATTCCACAGAGTAAAAAGGTTGAAATGTGGAGTATTTTATCAACTTGTACAATGGAAAGAAATTCACATTAATTGTTTCTGTTGCAAAACGTTTTTTTTACATTTATAATAGAAGATTCATCGAATGCACTTGATACTCCGTTGTGTTGAAAGTGGTGGGGCGGCGGCACACATTTGCTGGTGACTTTGCATTGTCAATTTATTTCCAACTATACTTTCACACAGGAGCAGTTTACTGGGGCAACTGCAGACATGTCTGACGTGAGGAAGGACCCTGATGACGACGATGCTGAGAATACCTGATCTCCTAAGTACCTGATCAAATCAACAGACCTCCACATCCATACCCTGAACACCTGATTGCCCAAAATATTTAATTTTATACTTTAGATGGGCAAAGAGAGCATTGTGTAAGCTGTAAGACAATTACCTACTTGGAGACTTTCTCTCAGTGACTCTTCACAACTTGGATTAAGGCTTGGATTCTACCCAAAGCAGTGTCTGAAATGGGCACATTATTCAGAACCATACCTCGCTATTCATTTACTTACATCTGGATGTACAGTGTCTATTGAAGCTTGAGCTGACATGCCAACAGGCTCAATGACAACTATCGGCACGTCCCAGGCTGGAATCAATGTCAGTCAAGTTCTGTACTCTCCATTGACAGTTGTTAACACCTCATGGGGGGAGGGGGTTGAAACAATGGTGAGGTGTGTGTGTCACGATATGTTCTAATGTCCAGTGGTGTGGTTTCCTTAACAGTAGGGAAGAGTAGGAGAATGGCCCATGCTGGAACTGTTGCCAGTTACAATTCTAACTGTCCTTGAATGTCAATAGTTCCTTTGTGGTTCCTCTTAGTGAAAAGTCGCATCATGAACTGGCTTTGGAGTGTTGAGTAATTAGACTGTAGTTCTTGCAACTGGCCTGGAATTGACAACATTCGTAAGAGGTGTAAAGATAACTAGGACTGGAAATGGGTATTTGGCGCAGTGGTCAGATGTCGCTGTCTTCTGATGGGGAGAGGGAAATGGGGTAAAGACAAAGTGTTTATGCAGCCCTGGCAGGATTTCCTGCTACATGATGTAATAATTAGAGGCCCAGTGTGTAATGGCAGCGCTGTGCCAGTAATCTGACCAGAATCAGGAGATTAATCTATTACTGGTTCTGTAGATCTGGCTCATCCCTCCCTTCTATGCTCTTTATCTTGATGTAGCTGAGTGAAACCTTTTCCACTAAAGAAAGACTTCAGATCTTTACATTCATTTTATGAAGATTTGATGATTTGATTATTTAAAGGACACCATGGTTTATCAATATACTGCTGGATACAGAAAGCATTTACCTTTGGAATTACTCTATTCTTCCAAATATTGACAACACATGAGCTTTAATTTCTGCTTGTTAACTGCTTATTCAGAAATCTGTCAGTCATTCCATAGTGCAGGATTCTCCTCAGACACCCATGGCTGAAACTTTTCTCTCCAAGTCAGCACTGAGGCAGAGTGCACCCACAAGGTCAGAAGGTCAGGCGACTTTGGTGAAAAGACACGTGTAACAGATCAGACCTGTCAGTAGAGGCATAAATCAATGAAGAAGGATCGGAATTACTGCCAGACAATATTGTTTAGTTACAAAGTAGCTCAAGTGCTGTCAGAGAGCTAGCATTTCTCTGTGAAAGTAGCCCTTTTGTCAGTTTTACTTGCATATACATACATGACAATTTTTATGCGCTGAGAAGTCGAAACCAAACTGCGGCCATGGGCGACCTGAATTTGGCAAGGTACCTCACCCATGACAACTCTCACTATTTCCGGCTGGATGATGTCATGTATTCGGTGTATGTCCACTGGGTTTAACGGTGTCCATTTGTTTCAGTCCCGTACAACAGCACTGAGGTGAGAACTTACTCCAAATGCCCCCCCCTCCACTGTTCGTTTCCCCTCTGGGGTAGCTGGAGCAGGTTTCAGTGATGCCTGCGTTCTCTCTTGCTTCACCTTTGTTTTCATAGCTGGAATAATTGTGCAGATTACTGTCATCGGCCTGCTTCAAGCCTGCCTTCCTCTCAAAGCTTTTCCTTTGCACCTTTTTCAATTGTGTCATGTTCACACCTTGAAATAGGAGGGGAGATTTAGAGTGGGGGGGGGGTTGTGTCAGGCCTACTCCTCCTTTGGTGGGTGTTGTATGTATGTTTTGTCTGTCTGTGTGTGCAAGCAGTGCATATCCCAAAGTCTACATCATACTAGCCATTTACCTACTGGTCATGGTTCTTACATCCCTCCAGAAAACACTCAGAATGAAGGAAGCATATAAACAAAACCTGAGATTTGCTGGTATTTACCTTCTCTACCTGCAACAACACAAATGCAATACTTGTGGTTTCTGTCACCATGCCAGGTTTGTGGTGTACAAGGATGTACTGTACAGAGCTCAAGACATAAATCATTTCCTACGCATTCCACTGCTTTGATTGTTTTACTGTAGAAATCAAATATGTGTTATGGGTTCCTGCAAGTGCATGAACTTATGTGCCTGCATAATACTGAATCTGTTTATGTGTGTTTATAAAGATATGTGCATTCGTAAAGTATATGTATAAATACATTGTGAGAATTATTTCCATTTAGGTTTTTCAGGCAATTTTATGTGTTATTTGACAAGAAAATGTGTAAAGACAAAGGTAAGACTTTGCTAAAAGAGCAGTGGACAGGATTCAAACCCACCTCCAGGGTACATACTGTATTGACCAGCAGCTTATACCAGTGGACCAACCGAGGACACAGATTCAAATGTTCTGGTGAGATTTTTTTCATCAGAGAGGGTATAGGATACTCCATTTAATGCATTCAATACAAAATACATGTGTGGCTTTCTAATACAGTCAATATATAATGGGTTGGGAAAATCTCAACTGGGGAAATAAGGTTAAGGGGAACTTACAAGTCCAAGTTTAACAAAGTTTCTGTAACACTAGCGATTAACGTAACACAGTTAGGCTAACAACACTCTTAATAACTTACCTTGCTTAACACAGATTTAAGACTATCTAAAGGCAGTCTATTCTCAACCACAGGCCCTCCTCCTCACTTAACACATGTAGTAATCAGAGTACTCCCCTGACTCTCCATATAGACCTGCTTGACCCCCTCGCTCTCTTCCACTCTCTCCCTCTGTGTGTATGGCAGACGCCAGCCTGACTAAAGGCCATGGGTACACGGGTACACAAATCAGTCCCAGATGAGAGCAAAAAGGCTTGTGTGTGTGTGTGTGTGTGTGTGTGTGTGTATATATGGACAGCTGTACAAAATACAGCATTTTTTCCTCTCTTTCAACGCCCCCCCCATACACACACATGCAGACAAACACTAAACTAAACTAGCATGGCAGGGAGATGGATGTAAGGCTTTGGCGTGTTTTTGAGTTGACAGGCAACACTAAATAAACCCAAAATGTTGATCATAAAATAAAGGAATGTTGTTTGGAGAGCGTTTGCACAATGGGCAAGACGTTACAGACACAATAAAACGGTCATGCTAGTAAAAACTATGTAGAACAAGACTATGTTGAACAAATTTAGAAGGTCTTCACTTTGAATCATCTATACACTGCCTGCGTTACGCAGAAGTACAGTATATGTGCTTTCTGGGTTCCAATCCAAAGGGAAATGCTGTTATTCAAACTCCAGGGGCCAGACACAGATCAAACCTAGTCTGGTAGTAGCTCAAAGAAGTTCTCCATTTACCATGATTTTTTTGTCATGGGCTATGCTTAATCTGTGCCTGCAAAAAAATGGCAGCAGGTGTTTCCAAATTTTGGAAGTGTCAGGTCCCTGCTGGGGTGCCTCTAGGCTTCTCTATGCGCCTGGAGGCCACAGCCAGGCCTTGACTGGGGGGATGCCTCTAGGCCAGTGTTTCTTAATCCGGGTCCTCGGGACTCAAAGGGGTGCACATTTTTGTTTTTGCCATAGCACTCACACACCTGTTTCAAATGTTGCCCTAACACTTACACACTTGATTGACATAAGCAATCTATAATCAAGCCTTTAGTTTGAATCAAGTGTGTGAGTGCTTGGGCAAAAACAAAAACATGCACCCCTTTGGCTCTCGAGGACCAGGATTAAGAAACACTGCTCTAGGCATCTCTGCGCTACTGTTTCTGTTCTCCCCAATCAGAGGCAGCTGCACCTTGTTGTCTCTGATTGGGGACCCTATTTAAGTTCAGTTGTTTCTCCTTAGTTTGTGGATCATTGTTTGTGCCAGACGTTTTTGTGTTATGTGCCGCAGTTCGCGGTTTGCCGCTCCTTTTGTTGTTTTCTGTTCAAGTTTGAGGAAGAACATTAAACGGAATGATTCCTTTACTGTATACTCTGTGCCTGTGTCGTGCCTCCCACATCATCACAGAATGATCCACCAACCCAGGAAAAGCGGGTTGGTAGACTCTCCCTTGGTCCAGCTCCACTTTGTCCTGGGTTGGAGGAGTACCTCCGTGGTCTAGCCCTGGATCAAGCCAGGGATCCAGGGCGGTGGCAATGCCGGCGGGGAGAACTGCCCTGAGCCCCCAGCTCCAGTTTCCCACACCAGAGCTCCAGTGCCAGTCCCCCACCCGGAGCCATCAGCGCCTCCGGAGTGGCTCAACGAGGGGCCCCTACTACCACCCCGGGAGTGGCGGTCTAACAAGCCCCTGCCATTGTCACCTCCTCCCTCTGCTCCAGCACCCCGTCCTGCCTCGGGGAGGAGCCTCCCTCTGCTCCGGCGCCCCGTCCTGCCTCAGAGGCGGAGCCTCCCTCTGCTCCGGCGCCCCGTCCTGCTTTGGGGGAGGAGCCTCCTGCCTCTGCTCCGGCGCCCCATCCTGCCCTGAGCCCCCAGCGCCTCCACGTGTCCCGGCATCTCTTCCTGCTCTCCCTCTGAGAATATTGATTCTCATGTTTAGACTATCCCTATTCACAATTAAAAATGAAAAAAACAGTTAAAACAAACCCCATTAACTTATAATGTAGTTGACTAATCAATCATCTGAGTCTGCCACAATGAAAATATGTGGTTTGAATAGAAGGCAATCATTCATAGCAGGCTAAGAACTTTAAGGATCTATATTTAGGATTGGTCTAATATTCCTTTAAATACGCACTAGTATCTCAATGTATATACAGTTCTCACACTTATTGCAAGGTGGGGAATTAAAAAAGTATATATTCAAAACGAGGGTGCCAATAATTTTGACTACTATCATTTTGAGAAAAAAGTATTACTTAATAAGGAAGATATAGCAATGGTATTTGTATGAAATAATTTCCCAATTTTGCAACATAAAATATAGCTTATATTTCTCAAGGGTGCCTATATTTTTTGATGCAACTGTATGCTAAAGTACATGCAAGCAATTTTATAAGCAACCACCCCTTACCTCTTGAATGTAAATATGTAAGGCCTCAGAGTTTGTGTCTCATTGCTCAATCAAACTAGATCATGTTCCAGTGTGAGTGTAATTGAGCAGTGCGTGCTGCTGCTCCAGTGGGGCTTCCCCTAGCTTGCTTTACCCCAGCATAATTGACTCAGCTCTTGCCAGATGAAAGGAGGCTGGGCCCTAAACACTCCGCTTACATCCAGGCCTTTTCCTCTGGGTGCTCTGTAGCCCAGCCAAACCAGCTGTCCCTCTGTGAGTATAAAGTGGAGGGCTTTAGCGGATGTGTGGGGGTCCAGGGGTTGCTGTTTAGGGGTGAGTAAGGGACAAAAGGAGGTATGTATTGAAGCTGAAGCGATTTCAGCTCACCTGGGATACAGGGAGAAGGGACATCGTTCAAAGCTGAATGTCTAGACATCTTCCTGTCTGGAGGAACCCGGTGTGTCCCCAATATGGTCACCACGGGTGCAGAGAGGGAGGGGGCTGGGAACAAGCAAACGGCAGGATGATATTAGTGTTTAATTTGGAATCCACATTGAATGACAAGTAGAGTATGTGCTCTGCAGGTTTCTTGATTCCCTTGTTTGTTCTTGATATACAGCTCTGGAAAAAATTAAGAGACCACTGCACCTTTTTCTTTCCTTTCCAAAAAAGTTGAAAAGGAAAGTTGAAAAGGAAAGGAACAGAAGTGTTCAATTTGCAGTGGTCTCTTAATTTTAACCCTTCTGGTCCTCACTCAAAACCTTCCTTTTCTACTTTTTTGGTAAAGTCTTTTTTGGTAAAGGAAAGAAAAAGGTGCAGTGGTCTCTTAATTTCTTCTGGAGCTGTATACAGTTGCGCTCAAAAGTTTGCATATGTTACTGGTCTCAGGCCTAGGGGTTACCTGGACCGGTAGCAAGCGTTACACAGGCAATTAAGTCTGAGGAAGCAGTAGAGAAACAGCACAAACCTTTAGTGCATTCTGTCTGAGCACATATTTATTTCTGCGCAAAATCATCTCAACAATTAACAATTGTTCATTAAAACATATTTCATTATCCAATTAATTCTTAACCTTCAGAAATATTCCAACAACCATCCATACACATACAATTACAGACATTCACTACAATATATTCACCATACTGTTACTAATCTATTCAGATGAAAGCAGAATAGTTAGGTGTACATATCCTTTCAATATAACTGTTTATATGTAATGTAATAACATATCCTGAGTAATTGTATAATTTTACATGTCCATTCTACGTTAACAGCATTTTCATTACCATTACTTACTAGACATTCTTTAATAAAGTAACAACAGTAATCATTCCCTCCAGGCATAGCAGCATCTACTCACATAAGCTATTAAAAGTGCCTCTGAAATTCGCGCACCTAACTCACTAACTGCGCCAAAACCGTACTGAGGAAAGTATCTTAACTTGTAAAGTGTAGCTTCTTAAAACTTTAACACCTTTCTGATGCAACATATAATATTATACAAATTACATTACATATTATCTGAATACAATATATTAACTCGTAAAACAAACCAAATAATCAAATACAAACTAGATGACTCAGGACTACTAGCACCATGGATAGCTAGCTTTCGCTTGGTGGAAAAATTCTCGTTTCCTTCACACTCAATAAAACTGTTTCAGCTCCATTGTTTACACATTTGTTTGCAGATTATCCTAACTAGTTCATACAAATCACACACACACTTTGACCCAAAACAAACGTCTTTTAAAGTATATTTTACATACCTGTTGAAGCAGTAGAGCAGGGGTGTCCAAACAGTTCCACGGAGGGCCGAGTGTCTGCGGGTTTTTGGTTTTCCCTATAAATTGGTTCCCAGTTCACACCTAAACAACCAGGTGAGGGTAGAGACTAACCAATTAGTAGCCTAATTAGTCAATCAAGTACAAAGTGAGAGCGAAAACCTGCAGACACTCGGCCCTCCGTGGAACTGTTTGGACACCCCTGCAGTAGAGAAACAGTACAAACTTTTAGTGCATTTGGCCTGAGCACATATTTATTTCTGCGCAAACTCAGGACCGTTGCCTCCCTAATGCAACTCCACAGCAGCACTTATTGATCAGGTGGAGTAACTACAGTTTTGTAACTGACAAGACAATTGTTAGAATAGTAAACAATGTTCAAAAAAATAAGGGGGGTGTCTGATTACCTTTTAATAGAGGTCATTTTCTAACCCTCTAAAGAATTGGTAACATATGTACCATTTGTAAAGAAAACATGAGTAAGCAGGCAAAACACATGTCTTTTATTTATTATGGGATTCACATTCAACTGTAGGTCATAACAGAATGGCACAATCATAAAACAAAACATGGCAACAAAGAAAAAAATGAACTGACCCTTGTTCAAAAGTCGGTATACCCTTAGTTCTTAATACTGTGTATTGCCCCCTTTAGCATCAATGACAGCATGCATTCTTTTGTAATAGTTGTTAATGAGGCCCTGAATTCTTGCAGGTGGTATAGCTCCTTCTTTCTGGCAACTCGACCATGCAGCTCATTTTTGTTCAAGTATCTTCGTATTGTGCTCCTTGAAATAACCAGACTGTCTTTTTCCAGAGAAGCCTGTATTTCTCCTGAGGTTACCTGTGGGTTTTTCTTCAGAATAATTCCTCTGGCAGTTTTGGCTGAAATCTTTCTTGGTCTTCCTGACCATGGCTTAGTTTCAAGAGATCCCTGACTTTTCCACTACTTAATAAGTGATTGAACAGTATTGACTGGCATTTGCAAGGCTTTGGATATCTTTTATATCCTTTTCCATCTTTATGAAGTTCCATTACCTTGTTACACACGTCTTTTGACGGTTCCTTTCTGCTCCCCTTGGCTCAGTATCTAGCCTGCTCAGTGCATTCAAGTGAGAGCTAACAAACTCATTGTCTATTTATACACAGACACTAATTGCAATTTAAAAAGCCACAGATGTGGGAAATTCACCTCTCACTGCCATTTTAACCTGTGTGTGTCACCTTGTGTGTCTGTAACAAGTCCAAACATTCAAGGGTATGTAAACATTTGCTCAGAGCCATTTGGGTGATTTCAGTTATCATTATGATTTAAAAAGCAGCCTAACAACAATGTGATAATAAATGGCTTCATATGATCACAATCCTTAAATAAAAGTTTTTTTGCATGATCAGTCATATTTTCAAAACCAATGCCAAAATTTCAATTTCTGCCAGGGTATGCAAACTTATGAGCACAACTGTATATAACTTTCCTCTGAGTATCTTTTGCTGTTTTGTCAGCAACAAGTAACCATGGAGGGGCAAACTAATGCAAAGGACTTATTAAAGAGTCTTCAGTTGACATCATAGAGGTAGTGGATGGATTCTACAAAGTGGTTCATAAAGCCATTCGGCATTCAACCTACAGCTTTGCTTTGAGCACTATGATTTAACCAGCTGAGCCATCAGACAGACATGAATGATACGAGTTAAAGAGATCAGTCAGAAGGGTTTTGCAGGTCACTTCTCTGCAGCAACCAAACAAAACAACAGTTCAGAGAACGGACGTCTAGGGCAGAGTTGCCATTTGAGCTGGCACTGAGATGACGGTGTGTTTTGGGTCGGACTTCCATGTGGGAGTGATGTTGTATTCTCTGTTTCCTGAGGCCTGAGTGATAGTGGCAGCACAAAGCACAGTCTTTCGCGGAGGGGCTGTCATCAGCTCTATTTTCTAATACCAAAACAGCATCCGTGTACTGAACTCTGGCACGCAACAGACCAAGACATGTGAGTCGTTTATGCCAAACTGGCCTACCAGGCTTACCTTGAAACGTAATGCCACAAGATGCCCCATATATGTATCAAAGTATAACACTGGAACATTTTTATCATCATTGTAAACATTTACCATCCTAATGCTCAACACACCGGGTTATTTCATAATTGAAATCAAATGTCTAAAAACACCTACATCCTCAGAAGAAAAAAGCTGGGCTCAGTTGTATAGTCACCGAATGAGACCTGAAGCACAGCCTGACACAAGTGAAGATTTCTCTCCCTCGCAGAAATATGACCATTGCAGCCCCCTCTGCCAACTCAGGTTAACCCGTCAAAGCTCATTACTGGACGTCAGGAACAGAGAGTGCTAAGCCCCCCAGGCCATTTGGGTCATATGACTCCTGTCTCTTGCCCACCTCCTACCCACCTTCACCTTCATTGGTTATGTCACCCGTTTGGTCAAAAGCAAGTGTACGGACAAAATTCTGGCTATATTATGCTCATTGGAAATAACCACCCTTAGAATCGTCATCATTAGGACTTGCCCTGTTGAAAATGTCTAGACTGAAAACAAAATTAATGTCAAAACTCAAGAGAAACCTATATTTAACATAGTTTGGAGAAAAGAACAACAGTTACAGGTAAATGTAGCAAACCTGTCCATCAACACATGATAAACAATACATGGTTTTCTTTAGGTTTGTTATTCTTTAGATGGTAGATGATGAGATGCAACGCTTCGAAGGGTATTGTTTTAAACACTTTGTGGACATAGCATATCTACACAAACACAATAGAGAAAGCCTTGCAACATAGATGCAAGAGAAAAGGGGGATGTCTAATGTTTTCAGATTGTTTTGAAGGAGAGAAAATAGCAACAGAAGTCTCAAATAAAGGATCCATTTCCTTTTTTACACTTTGATCACTTATCAGTTCACTTTGTAATGTCAATCCTTCACCAGTTGTTGTTTATGTTGCCATTTCTACTCTGCGTAAAATGCTTGTTCCACCTATTTTTTTTGTTCAGCTTTTGTAACAGGATGGGTTGGGGGTTTCATTATAATAGGAAATCAAAAGAACACAGGAGAAAGGATAAACCAGGTTACTCTTGTACTGTTGTAGATCAGCATTAGAATCCAGTAGATACATTAACTCTCCACTCAAGGGTCTGTTGAATAGACCTTATTAGTAAAAGTACTGTAGCAAAGAGTATCACACTGTGCTTTGGTGATCACAATAGATCTATTTCAGACATTTTTATTTTTACAAAAGCATGTGGGAAACACTGACCCTTTCATTTTAGAGTCAAACAAGCAAACCGTATTTCTTCATTGTCTTTTTTTATATGACATCACTTGAAATGATATCATGACCATTATCCAAGCCCTTATTCACATTGGTGTAAGGCACAGAATACACTGACTCAGAAAGATGGAAAATCCAGATTACTGTTTTGGCAATGACGTCGGGCATAATTTGATGTATCTTTCAGCACAATTTTATCATGCAAACTTTGCCTCAAATGGACCCATAACAAATAATAAACTACTAGTAGTAGTAGGGTCTCATTTATCCCCTAGGAGCTATTTGTTTTGCAATGTGTAGAATAATAGAATACATGTAATGAATATACAAGACTGAATTCAAAAACACAAAAACCCAACAACAATAGACAATATATATACAAAGTCGATAAACATCCCTATGGCTTAAGAAAATGTATTGCAGAAGGAATAAATTAACATTTAAACCTATTGGTTTTAAACTGAGGCATCTGGTGTCTGCATGCTGAGGAAAGAATATGAAATTCACCAAATAAGGGGTGTTGGGAGTGTGTCAGAATAGACAGTGCCATGCGTAGGACATGTGTCTCATACAGGTTGGTTAGGCTTGTTAAGGTAATACCAATAATCTTACTGCTCTGTTTCACAATGTTGTTTAGTCTGTTCTTACTTCTTACATTGTTACCAAAGCAGCATATCATATTAAAGGTTAAAATTGATACAATAAATGAGTGATAGAAGCAAGTCATCATTGTCTTATCCACCCTGAGACTGTGGAGTTTCCTTAGAAAGAGGCGGTGATTTCCCTTAGCACAAATGGCATCCACGTTAGTTTAGAATTTTAATTTACTATCCAGTAAAGTAACCAGATATTTGTATTGGTCAATGATCTCCACCGACTCACCATTAATCAGAGTCTGCATAGCAGACTAGAACAAAACAACAGCAACCCGAGACATCAGCTTCTTGAAAGACCATTGTTACAAAATCTCAGTCTACCCATCTAACTGTCTGTATAAAATGTGACCCACAATTACAAGGGACTAAACAAAAATGTGTCTGATTAATTAAATTGTGGAATGTTCGTGTTCACACTGACTTGTTACAATTGTATCCACATTCCTTCACATTTCTACGGACAAACAAGGAAATACAGTTCTAGAATGGTTCATTATGTTTGTTTCATGGGCAACTTTGCTGAGGAAGGAAGGGTTTGACATTTCTTTGTAGCATTTGAAAACTGATATTTAGAATCGTTGTAGCTTTGCTGTGAAATCCCCTCATAGGAAGAAACACCTAGATGAATAGTCTGATACTGTCAATCAAAAAAAGTAAGATAGGCCACTAAATGTGATTTTAGGCCACTAAATGTTATTTAGATATTGTCATCATAGCCCCTACTTTTCACTACATTTGATTCAGATGGTTGATTCAGAAGATTCAGATGGTTTCAGTGGCCAAAGGTTTAAATAATTCTTTAAGCAACAAATTAAGCAATTCAACATTGTGGTATATATGGCCAATATTCCATGGCAAAGGCTTGTTTTCTCCAGGATGACAGTGCCTGAATAATACAGCTGTTAGCCGTGGTATATTTGCCATATACCACAAAACCCATAAGGTTTGTAATTGCGATTATTAACACAATTAGAGCAGTAAAACTTGTTTCTGTTATACTCATGGTATAAAGTCTCATACACCTGGGCTGTCAACCAATCAGAATATATAATTTATAATTATATTTATATAGGATCTATGAATCTCATAAAAAAAGTAGTGTAATAGGCCTTACAATAAGATACAGTAGGTAGGACCATCTAGATATACTAAATGATTTACTCTCTTTTAGTCTCATATTTCAACAATATGAGACTAAATTAAACTTAAGAATCTTAAAAACCTTGTCCAAGGAATTTTTTTTTTTTTACATAAATGAACCTAAAAATATATTTACATGTATGAACTTGAACATTTGAGAATCAAGTTTTGGTATTAATCTAAAGCAGAGTGATTAAGTTCAAGTTTAAGGCCCTAGCAGCTGGTATTGAAGGCAATTCCTGACATCTAGGTGGAGGCCTCTTTTTGGCAGTGATGATGGTAATGGTATGCATGCAAATTTAGATTGCAGCCACTCTTATAAAAAAAAATCTCACAAAAGAAATTAAAAGGTATGATCAAATGCATTCATACTGTAACAAGTTAACAAAGGCTATCACAATTTAAACATCAAATGAATAATATCAAAACAAACACGTTTTTTTATTTTTTTTTATCTCTAGGCATATGCTTTAACAGGGAATCTGTGAAAGATTGAAAACAATTTATTTGCTGAAAGTGAGTTATATTCAAACAGCAGTATGCAACAGCCTAGACTAGACCACTTTATTAAACATCAAATTAAACAGTGCTACTCAAAATCTCCACTATTCAGACTGTGGTGCATCTTGTGCTACATCAATACAAGTTGCCTATACCAAATAGTATTCACACTGTACTATTAAAGCAAATACTCACATTTCAGCACAACAATCTAATTAGCATGCATTTGTTTTAAGAAGACAAAAAAATATTTATCGAGATATTTAGAGAAAAAAACAGGGAGGTTGAAAAGGTAAGGCATCCCACAACAACCTACAGAGGGGTGTATATAATATATATAATGTAAACATTTTCGCATTTCCATATCTTCGCATTTTAACTGTTGGCTTTCCTATTGAAAAAGGTCCCCACTCCATTTGCATCCCGTTTAACTGCTGCATTTTTCATGTGATATACCTTGAAAAACTTCTTAACACAAGCACACATTTACTTACTAAAATTGAGCATTCACAAACCTCCTTGTATTTAACAATTATATGACCGATCGTTCATTTAAATACTACCATAATCAACAACAGGAAGCAATAACTACGCTGAACTGAGCTGGGAGACAATATGCCCAAACAGAGAGCTGTCGGTTGCGCTTTGCCCAGATGCCACCGGTTAGTACTAATAAGGTCATGGACTAAAAAACAACAAATTACAGCTGTGCGATTTATTTCTTTTTTTGAGGCCAAGGTTGCAAACATTAGGCTAAAATTGTTGCAGGAGAGTCCTAAATGGGATGTTACATTTTGTGTATTTCGTTTTCTTTTCACTTTTGACTTTGGCTCAGCGGGAAAAATGAGCAGTGGCTTCGGTTGTCCTCAAAAATATACAAATAAAATGAAACAATGGAATAGAGGTATTGCTTCTGACGTATAACTAGTATTTTTCGTAGGCATATGTATAGCATGTCACGATGTTCATGGGAAAGGCGGGCATATTGTCAAGGAGGCGCGGCCAACACTGTCAAAAGGAAAATGGAGAGGAAAAAGTTCCACCCTCACTAATACAAAGACCATTTTCGTTGGAGCATGGGGTTGGTGTCATAGCCTCCAACACTGGACTCTATATGGGATTATTCTCCTGACGTATTTGTTTTGTTGTAGGGCTACAAAGTAATGTTTTGGAAAAGTGAACAAATGTTGGCTTGCTCCAAAGTGAACGACATTGAAAATGGTTTCACCTCAATCTCCGACAGTACGGTAAATGTTTATCCTTGCCCTACGTTTACTAATTATCAGAGGATTTTTTAAAGAATCTTATTTATGACTACCTTAGTGTGAACGGCTTAACATTGAGTTGAGGCATTTTTGGATATAATTTGATTTCCACTTATGAGTTTTTTAGCCAAGCATATTTGAAGTGCCACCCCATTTGATTTCTAGCAAAAATCAGTTTGTGTTTGTGTTACATGGATCTAATCTAAATAAATCACCTGCAGCAGTTAGAACAGCGGGCTGCGTGCGTGGTTTTGAAGTAGTAGCGTTAATTGACTAACTGCAGCATACAATATTTTATGAGCTTTAGGGATGTTTGTCAATACAACCTGTTCGGTTTAGTCGTATTTGTCTAACCAGATCAGAAGAATTATCCCTCCTGACTGCATGCAATTTGACATCCGAATTGGAGAGATTAGGATATGAACCACCGAAGGTTGTTGCAGCAAGTAGCCTAGACATCTCAAGAACGGAGTATTTCTGTTCATAGAAAATGTTAGATTGAGTTCACGGCTGTAGTCCTTAATTTGCTGTAATTTATTTTAACCCATGCCTAACGAAGGTCGTGAAACTGCATTTTCGATGCTCAGGCTATTAGCCTACAAGTAAAATGATAAAAATGAACAGATGGACTTTAGGTAGAACTCTGCGTAAAATCCAAGACAAGTGTAAAAACGTAGTGTGCTAAAACCTTATGTACATGACTTCTCAAACACATGTTATAATAAATGTATTATCGTATAGTTTGCGCATGGGAAATGTTGCTTTGACAATTCTGACTTAACTTATTTTCATATCCAGGGTACCTCGGATGACACTTTTGAAGACGAGTCATATTCACCATCTTCGTCTTTGTCGTCATCTTCGACACTGCACACTATGGCATCAGCCACGCTGGGGAGAAGCCTTTGTACTAAGTGTGGCTTGGAGATTGTTGACAAATACCTACTGAAGGTAAATTGTATAATTTATCAGGGGCTTACCTAATAATGTAAGACCTAGCACGCTTAACTGAAGGCCTAGCATGCTAATGTTAAATGAGTTTAAGCTATCAGTTGTCGTAGGCCTAAGCCCACAATCTTCTCATTTTCGAATGTGACAGACTTTTCAAGTCAAAATATTACCTTTCAGTTCAGCAATAGTCAATTCAGCCAAATTGTAGTGCATAGCCTTAATTTGCAATTAACAGAACATTATGCAATATTAAATGGTGCATATACTTAAATTTCATGTAGGCCACGGTGCTGTTCTGCCAGTCAAAACAACTTGTTGGAAATGTGATTATGCTGTGGCTACATTTCAGGTGAACAACTTGTGCTGGCACGTGAGGTGTCTCTCCTGCAGCGTGTGCCAAACTCCTCTGGGAAGACATGTCAGTTGCTACATCAAAGAGAAAGAGGTTTTTTGCAAACTCGACTACTTCAGGTAAGTAGAAGGTGCGATTAGTTTTGTCCAGGCTTCATCCAGGGAAATAACTTTTATAACGAAAAACCATCAAACGAGTGAATAACGAAGAGAATTCGTTTGTAGTATCCAAATGTTTGCATGACCCAAACAAAAAAAGTATTTAACGTACTGCAAACGCAACGTTTTTAACCAAGAAAGGCAGTTTACCCACTATTTTTTTTAGCCACTACACTCGATAAAAACAAAATATGTATTCGGGCCGTATACTTCGTAAGTTTTGCTGTGTACACAATTGCGAAAACGTGATGATTTTATTCGTTTTATTGCCTCAATGTAGGCTATTGTCAAAGATCAAAATTCGTTGTACAAAATGTTGTATTTCAATATGAATATAAGTTTTGAAATGTCAGTGGTTGTAAAATATTTTATTCATAACGTCCCGTGTGGCGCTTGTTTTTTTTTTGTCTGTAGTTTGTTAAATATATTTTTATCTTTAACCCTCAAAATAAGCGCTCCTTAAAAATTTAAGGGTTATTGAATTATTTTATGACTTCGCAAAAGTTTTAACCCCTGTCAAAAACGCGAATGCTTTTTACAAATGCCTGTCTGTAGCCAATTGAATTAGAGCCGACTATTAAGGACTCGTTTTTGGGAGAATGTTGAACATTTACATTTTCACCAGAATTAGTTGACCCCATTCTCATTATTGAAATGCATCCGGTCCTATATTTTGGATGACCCTATGCATTTATAATTGTGTAAAATGAACTCGACAAAAACTGTTGGTCATCACTTTCAGTGTTTAAATCAGACATTTACATTAAGGAAGACATGTAAAATATTATATTAATGTTTTACTTTTTGGAGTTGTTTCACTTAAAAGATTTTGGGAAATTGTGAATTGCATAATCTCAAAATACATTATCTAAAAAAATCCTTTTCTTTTTAGATTATAAAAAAATGAGAAGTGAGAATTTCTCAATTTCAAGTGAGAATATGACACTTGAAATTGTTTTTGTTTAATGCCAGTTTTGTGAGTGATCAACCCATTTGTCTATAATAATTTGATGAATGGAACCTTTATTTAAATCTTTGTGCCTCTAGAGATATGATTGCAGGTAATCTACAGGCTTCCACCAGAGGGTGTCCTGTATGTTTTTTTTATCATACAGACCCCTCTCTCCAAACATGATTATTGAATTTAGATACATCTCTAAATCAATTGAGAATATATTGTGTATTCTCTTAGAATCCATTGTGTAGGTTCAGCTCAACCCCTGTTGTTAGGGTAGGTAAAAACCTACTGGATGCTCGATCTTTGTGAAGAGGGTTGGACAGCCCTGTTTTTGGCCAAAAGAAACTAAATGCAATCAGCTGTCTCGAGACAGTTGTAAGGTAAGACACTGCTCAAAAAAATTAAGGGAACACGTAATCATCACGGTATAACACCAGGTCATTTAAACTTCAAGGATATAAATCTGTCCAGTTAGGAAGCATACGCGATTGTGGATCTGTCACCTGTTTTGGTGCAAATGAATGTGATAACAGGTGCACCGGAGAGGTAACAGCAAGATAACCCCCAAAGGGAATGGTTTTGCAGGTGGTGGCCACAGACCGTTGCTCTCTCTTTAAACTTCCTGACTGATTCTCCTCTAGCTGGTAGCATGAGGCGGTACCTGCAGCCCATTCAGGTTGCACAGGCAGTCCAGCTCCTCCAGGATGGCACATACGTGCCGTCACAAGGTTTGCTGTGTCTCCCAGTACAGTCTCGAGCATGGAGGAGATGCCAGGAGATGGGCTGTTACATGTGGAGAGCAGGACAGGGCTGTTGAAGGACATCAACCCTGCAGCAGGACGGGTGTCTGCTCCTTTGTAGGTGGAGAAACAGGAAAAGCACTGCCAGACAACAGTGGCTTCCAGCGGGCTTCTGGTGTGCATGTTTCTGACCAAACTGTCAGAAACGGACTACATGAGGGTGGCATGAGGGCCACCCTCAAGGCACCCTGTTCTCTTCACAGATGAGAGCAGGTTCACACTGAGCAAGTGACAGACATGAAAGAGTCTGAAGATGCCGTGGTGAACGTTATGCTGCCTGCAACATCATCCGGCAAGACCGGTTTTGGCGGTGGCTCGGTGATGGTCTCGGGTGGCATATCCTTTGAGGGTCGCACAGACTTCCACGTGCTAGCCAACGGTACCCTGACTGCTGTTAGGTACCAGGATGAAATCCCATTGTCAGACCTTACGCTGGTGCAGTGGGCCCTGAGTTCCTCCTGGTGCTGCACAATGCCCGGCCTCATGTGGCTGGAGTCTGTAGGCAGTTCCTGGATGATGAAGTCATTGATGCCATTGACTGGCCCTCATGTCCCTAGACCTGATTCCCATTGAGAACCTCTGGGACATGTATTGGTGCATCCGCCGCTGCCAAGTAGTGCCACAGACTGTCCAGGAGCTCACTGATGCCCTGATCCAGGTCTGGGAGGAGATACCCAGGACACCATCCGCCGTCTCATCAGGAGCATGCCCAGGCATTGTCGGGTGTGCATACAGGCACGTGGGAGCTATACACACTATTGAGTCGCATGAGTTCAATTGTTTACTTAGATTTTTGGTTTGAGTTTGAATCCAGCCCTCAGTTGGTTGGTCATTTTTGTTTTCCATTGACTGTTGTTAGGTCATTGTGTTCTCAACGAATTACAGTGTACTTCAGTGTATTTTGATCTTTAATATTTCATTCATCGTGACCTGATGTGTGATTTGTGTTGCCTTAATTTTTTTTGAGTAGTGTACATCACATCAGAGGTGAGGATCTATTGTCAGTGATATGACATTAATACAGATAAATGTGTAGTCAGCTAAAACTGCTCATGCTTGCGACAACTAATTGTACCTTCAGTGTACCCATGCTGTTTAAGGGCATGTGGGGGTGGGACTGTTGGGTCTGTGCAGACCTTTCAGTAGTTGGCTGTATGCTCCTTGACCATAGCAGGAAGCATATGTAACTTAATACCTTGTACTTGGTTCATGTTATAGCTCTGAGTCACTTGTTTCAAATTTTTATTATTGTGTAAGGATTCCAGGGTGATTGATAAGCACTAATGATTGTTTCTGTTGCTGGGCGTTTTCTTGTGATTGGAATTAGGGTGCAGTGTTATATCAGCCTGTCAATTATCTAGTATTGGTATGAAAGTGAAATGTTACATTTAGATTATCCTAGTATAACTGAGGTAAAATGTATTCAATCTGTTTGAATGCTGTTTTTGATTTACTGGTTTATTTGACTATATTCATACTATTGTATTTATTTACTATTTGCGCCACCTGAATGTCTTCAGGAGTTTGGCAGCTGCTTCATGCCTTATCACCATGCTTACGCTCTGTTCGGTTATTAGGCTTCTTTTCTTCTGATCGGAATGATCAGTTTAGGTTTGATGGTGCTTTTTCATGTCACATTGTTGACAACTGTGCATCATGGTGTTGTGCCTCATCTTGTGGGCCTGTCCCCTAGTTGTGCCGCTCTAGGGGAAATGAAAACATGGATTGCATACAGCTTACAGGATGAGGGTGAACTAGTGGAAGCATACCCTTAAAGTCCACTACAGTCTTTGGATTCTAATCAGAGATATATTTGTGATGTTTAATGTCTCTACCATTATGCTTTTTTTCATCCATGTAACTTAATTTATAAAATAATTTTAAGCCAATCAGTTTTGCCATTGTGTAGTTATGGATGTGCTGCTACCACCTGCTGGTTACTTTTAAGTCAGTATTTTGTGTGGCTTAGTAAATTAATGTTTATTCATGCATGTGTCTCCATTTTACTTGACTGTTTAACATTTGTCACCAACTGAAGATGGGCTTGATAGTGTTGTAGTTTACAGTATTTATATTGACAACACATTTCTATTTTATGGTGTTTAGTTATTGTCTTTTAATGTAAATCACTAGTTCCTATTAAGCCCATTTGGTTAGTTTGTGCAGATGGCACAGGTGTGTTTAAATTACATTCAAACAGCCTAGCTTAGTTAGACCTACATGATATGATAATTATCATGTTTTTGCTTTTTGATGCCTAAACAAATAAAATGGTTTGTGCAAGGAATGCAACAACTAGATGAGCACAACAATAATAAAGATAGCTGAGGCTGCACTGGCAGAAAGTCATGTACAACTGATACTGTCTAAAATATGCATGGTGAATCAGTTGAGCTTTTTTGTGGAAACTCATTACTACAAGTCATTTGAGTAACTCAACTAGTATTTCAGTGATAATACCAAAGTGTCATTGCTGCCCTTCTAACTTAAATTATAACACAACTGACTTATGTTAGCAACATAGAAATGTATGCTCCTGTGTACATAAATGATTAGTCATTAATAACTCTCCTGTAACTAATTGATACCAACATTTTGTTTCATATTATAATCTGTCACTAACCCACCATGGCAGGCATTATCTAACATGTGACAGTGCTTATTTAAGCAGTAGCTGGTGGAATATAGCAGTACATGCTGCATTAGTTTCTGTGCTGCAATTTACGTTCTTGATGGGACCATTGGTATTTTCTTATTGTAGAACATTTTCCCAAATGGTTGTACAAAACTACCTTGTCACACTGAGCATAACTAATGCATGATGGACCTGAGAACCCATTGGAGCCATTATGACAGGAGTAAAAGGTATCTGCACATGAACCTGAATGAATACATTTTGCCAAATTAAATATGGCTCCAGAATCCTTTCCTTAATTATCTCTTACTCTAGCCTCCAGTAGAGCTTTTGATGCTTGACATTGTAGTGTTGGAAGCTAATACCCAGGATTCTATGCTTGTACATCAGGATAGCTCCTCTGTTAGCTATCACAAGGAAGCCACTGTTGTCCTCTCCCATTGTATTAGCAGGCATGTATTTGGCTGTCGTATTGCATGTACTAACAAGCATAGTGGTGTTGGTTTTAGTAATCTCGTTCTCGTTTCTTTGATGTCTTCTATTAGCTCCAAAACCTCATACATTGTGATGATCTGACTTGTATCGATACACCACTGGAATACAAAGACCATAAAGGTCTAAAAATGATGCACTTAATCATACGTAGCCTTCTCTCTAAAATGGATCACATTAAGATCTGGGCCCTTCATGCACATCCAGACATTTTGTTTTTATCAGATACATGGCTAATGGAAAATAATCTGAACTCTGAAAATGCTCTAGGCTTGTTACAGAGTTTACAGTCCAGATAGGAAGGGCAAGGGGGTGGTGTATTTATGTAAAAGAATCTTTCAGTTCCTGTATAGAAGTCTGTCACCATCCCAAAGCAATTAGAATTTTTGGCTCTACGGCTACAACTAGGAATGAATTAGAATATAACAATCATGGGAGTTTACTGTCCTCCCTCTATAAAGAAATGTCTGCTAGTTGAACTCATTGGTCTCCTAATGGCCTCCTTCGCCGCCGCTGAAGTGTTAATTGCCAGGGATTTTAACATTGACTAGGAAAGTTTTTAAGGGGTTTTGGTGTTAAATTGAATCGGATGCATTTAATTAAGAAATTAAGCCAACACGTCCAAATCTGAAGGACCCTACAAAATCCACCATGAGTGACCTTATTTTTAAGGTAAAAATCCACCATGAGCCACCTAATTTTCATTCCCCTGACAAATGTTGCAAGTGGGGTGTTCTCCTCAGATTTGACCACTGTCAAATGCTGTGTGTATTATGGATGTGTGAATGCCTAGATCTAAACCCCGTCTTATCAGTCAGGGGAATTTTAATCTGTTTAATGAACGTGCCTTTTTTTTTACATGATTTACAATTTAGTGATATTGAATGTCACATTCATAGTTGTTCCAGAACGGGTTCTTCACAAGTTATGTAGCATCTTCAATGTTATTGTGGATAAGCATATTCCCTTAAAAACCTTGAGTTAAAAGTCTAACCCTTGGTTTACGTTGGAGCTAGCTGAATTTATACATAATAGGGATGTTGCCTGGGCCGAAGCTTGATTCACAGACACAAGCCCGGATTGGCAATCATTTAAGAAGTTAATAAATCCATGTGTAAAATTTATTAGAAAAATAAAATTATTTTGTTAACCTCTTTTATCCAGTTGTTCGGGAAACCTGGCCAAGTTCTGGAAAACCTTTTAGATCTCTAAAGGGCTGTGACTTTCGCTCTCGCGTCAAATTAATTCAGTCTCTGGCCCCATCACTGATAAGAGAATCAATGCTGTTAATCACCATTTTATTGCTGCAAGCTATATTTGATTCAGTAGCTAACTCAACTCTAATTGTGATCTGGATACTGATGGAGGAAATTTGTTGGCTGATACTGAAAATCTGGGAGGGGGGGTGTAGGTTGTAGTAGTGATCTCAAATTATTGACCAATTGATACTGATGATCATGGTATCTTGTTGAAGAAATTGTCATCAATAGCCCTTAGCCCTGCCGCATGTTCTTGGTTTCATCTTAGGGACCGAACACAAACTATTGTGCTGGATAGAGTTAGGTCTGATAGTCTTGAAGTACACAGAGGTGTTCCTCAGGGATCCATCTTAGGACCTGTTCTTCTTACTATATACAGTATCTCACAAAAGTGAGTACACCCCTCACATTTTTGCAAATATTTGATTA
>JACXGI010000857.1:90315-113102 GCA_016801175.1 Esox masquinongy
GTCTAAACCGCTGGCAACAAAAGTGAGTACACCCCTAAGTGAAAATGTCCAAATTGGGCCCAAAGTGTCAATATTTTGTGTGGCCACCATTATTTTCCAGCACTGCCTTAACCCTCTTGGGCATGGAGTTCACCAGAGCTTCACAGGTTGCCACTGGAGTCCTCTTCCACTCCTCCATGATGACATCACGGAGCTGGTGCGCTCCTCCACCTTCCGTTTGAGGATGCCCCACAGATGCTCAATAGGGTTTAGGTCTGGAGACATGTTTGGCCAGTCCATCCCCTTTACCCTCAGCTTCTTTAGCAAGGCAGTGGTCGTCTTGGAGGTGTGTTTGGGGTTGTTATCATGTTGGAATACTGCCCTGCAGCCCAGTCTCCGAAGGGAGGGGATCATGCTCTGCTTCAGTATGTTACAGTACATGTTGGCATTCATGGTTCCCTCAATGAACTGTAGCTCCCCAGTGCCAGCAGCACTCATGCAGCCCAAGACCATGACACTCCAACCAACATGCTTGACTGTAGGCAAGACACACTTGTCTTTGTAATCCTCACCTGGTTGCCGCCACACGCTTGACACCATCTGAACCAAATAAGTCTATCTTGGTCTCATCAGACCACAGGACATGGTTCCAGTAATCCATGTCCTTAGTCTGCTTGTCTTCAGCAAACTGTTTGCGGGCTTTTTTGTGCATCATCTTTAGAAGAGGCTTCCTTCTGGGACGATAGCCATGCAGACCAATTTGATGCAGTGTGCCGCGTATGGTCTGAGCACTGACAGGCTGACCCCCCCCCACCCCTTCAACCTATGCAGCAATGCTGGCAGCACTCATACGTCTATTTCCCAAAGACAACCTCTGGAAATGATGCTGAGCACGTGCACTCAACAACTTTGGTCGACCATGGCGAGGCCTGTTCTGAGTGGAACCTGTCCTGTTAAACCGCTGTATGGTCTTGGCCACCGTACTGCAGCTCAGTTTCAGGGTCTTGGCAATCTTCTTATAGCCTAGGCCATCTTTATATAGAGCAACAATTTTTTTCAGATCCTCAGAGTTCTTTGCCACGAGGTGCCATGTTGAACTTCCAGTGACCAGTATGAGGGAGTGTGAGAGCAATAGCACCAAATTTAACACACCTGCTCCCCATTCACACCTGAGACCTTGTAACACTAACGAGTCACATGACACCGGGGAGGGGAAATGGCTAATTGGGCCCAATTTGGACATTTTCACTTAGGGGTGTACTCACTTTTGTTGACAGCGGTTTAGACATTAATGGCTGTGAGTTGAGTTATTTTGAGGGGACAGCAAATTTACACTGTTATACAAGCTGTACATTCAGTGCTTTACATTGTAGCAAAGTGTCATTTCTTCAGTGTTGTCACATGAAAAGATATAATCAAATATTTACAAAAATGTGAGGGGTGTACTCACTTTTGTGAGATACTGTACATAAATGCTATTGGTCAATCTGTAAATAGTTGTGCTTTTCACTTCTATGCAGATTACACTTCTCTATTCTTGCGCTCCAACAATCAGTGCAGCTATGTCCAGTTTAGTCTGCTTCCTATGCAGGAAGCACTTAACGATTTAAAGCTTGTACTTAATAGTAGCAAAACCAAATTACATGTTTTTGAAATCCTGTCAAAAGATCTCACCTGGCTTACATCTTCACTCTGGATGGTTCTATAATTGAACAGGTCCCTTTATACAAATACCATGGAATTTGGATTGACAGCAACCTTTCATTTAAGCATACAAATGAGCTTGTTAAGAAACTTAAGTGTAAATTGTGTTCCTTCTATAGAAATAGGTCTTGCTTTTCTCTGGTGAACAGGGAACAAATTGTTCAGTCAGCTTTCATGCCTGTGCTTGACTATGGTGATAAAACATACCAAAGTGCATCTGATTCTACTCTGGAGTCCCTTAATTTAGTTGATCATAGTGCCCTTCGTTTTGTTACATCATTGGTAATACTCATCACTGCATCCTTTACCAGAAATTTGGCTGGATGTCCTTAAAAGCCTGTAGATCCCTTCATTACTCTATTTTTGTATATGAAGCTCTACTCCACAGGCTTCTGGTATACCTAACATCTCTGACACCTAGATGCTCTGGCTACAACACAAGATCAGTTGGTTAGTGTTACAGACAACTTTTGTAACTACTGAGTTGGGTAGTTCTGCCTTTTCATATAAAGCACCTCATTGGTGGAATAGTATCCAATTGGAGTTTTGTTTGGATGCTTTGGTGTCCTTGTGTCAATTTAAAAAAAAAAAAAAAAGTGTTAGGTTTTTATAGTGAGAAATGTTTATTTTAATTGAGATGGCTAATGTCAGTCTGTATGTAAATTGTATGTATTTTGTATTTAATTGTTTTATTCTTGTAAATGAGACCTAGGTCTCAATATGTCTCCCTGGTTAAATAAGTGTTGAAAGCTGGTTTCATATATAGGCTGAAGAAACAATGGTGCTTGAATGTGTGAACCCCTTGTGCAATTATAGATTCAAGTGTTCCCCACGAAATGTTTATTTAGTCAAACATTTTTCCCTGACATGTTTTAGTTCCATTTGTAGTAGTAAACAAAATAATATAAGGTAAAGGTGAAAATCATGCTGGTGCAAAAAAAGTGAACCCCAAATTTCATTGGTTCATTTGGCCACCTGAGTTTACCGATCAAAGTGGTCTTTAGGAAAGTTTGGGTAAAATAATTACAGACATCTGGTTTGGAGTTACCCATACAGGTGAATGCCAAACACTATGCTGGGCGGAAAGTAGATCTGAGGACGTCAGGAAGTGGGTTGTGAGAGCACATCACTCTAGAGAAGGCTATACAACCTTCAAAAATTTCAACTCCATCAGTCCACTGTGAGGCAAATTTATCAATGAAGAGCATTTTACATGACAGCAACTCACCTGTGAATTGGATTACCTTCCACAAGAAAAATATATCTGGGTAAATTCTAACCCAAACGTAATTTCTGAGATTTGTAGACGTCCCTTGATGCATTATTTAGGTTTTACTGTGCATGCTTCAAATTCATGGCATTCACAGGGGGTGTCATTATAGTTTTGCATTTTTCATTCGTTTTTTATTTCATTTTGACTTTGTTTTTAATTTCAGTTTAGTTTTAATTCTTTTTTAAAGCAGGTTTGCTAGTTTATTATTATTTTTTTAAATCCTTAGTTTTAGTTTAGTTTTTATTAGTTTCAGTGTTAGTTTTAGTCTTTTTGTAATATGGGATATTTGTCAGGGGTGAGACTCAATGGTCAGAAAAACTATTGTGTAATATAAACTCAACAAAACATGCATTTAAACAAATCTACTGTATTCACTTAGGATAGATGAACAACCAGCCACAAAAGACAACTATAAAAGATCAGTCAGTGTTTGTGTCATTAACCAGCAATATTCAACTGGACACAACAACAGTACATAAAATATAGATGTGGGAACAAATATGTAAAGTCTACACAAGATGCAGCCTTTTGTGTAATTCTGCTTCTGAGGTGAGATGCAGGTAGTGTGCTTGTTAAAAATCTAAACAGCCAATAGACTAAAGACGTTAAAAAGACGTTAAACCGTTAAACCATTAATGAGCCACACATGGCATTGAGCTTCCTGAAACTTCATGCTCCCAATCAATCTGAGGAAAAAAATGAAAAAACCCAATAAACTAGAGGTTATTACAGTGAATATATTGGACACTTAAAGTGCACTGAGCCAGACAGCTGACAAGATACTATCCATGCTTTAATTATCTATGTTAAGTTTATATAGCCTTGTGTACAACATTGTAAACAAAACAAAAAATGAAGTCCCTTGCACTATGAATGAATCAGTTGTTTTAAATACAGCTTCTCAAGATTACAAGTGTGTGGGTGGTGTATGAGAAACGGTATACTTTAGTCAAGCAACAATTTCTTGTTGATCTTGAGGAAAATGCATTGTTCCAGAGATGTGGTTGTTCTATTTCTCAGGCCAGATGACAGCAGTCCACATACAGAGAACATGTGCTCCACAAAGGCTTGCGAGGCAGGAGCACTAATGAGATCCAATGCCACAGGGGCAAGTTTTGGATAGACTGCCTCTCTTGATCTCCAGAACTGCAATGGTGTCTCACACACCCTGTTTGACATCGTAGAGATACTACTTCATTTCGTTGTCATATCAAAGACATTGACCGGTTTTATTGACTCAGTTAATGTCAAGTTGTCATAACAAAGACATCACAAACAATGTCAACCTTGCATAAAAAATGACAGAATTGACCGAATGACACCTAATGACAACATTCATAAACGTTCATAATGATTCCTTCATGTGTCAAGTCATGGTTATGACAGTATCATGACAATGTCATACCACTCTTATGCACACCCCTTCAAATAAAGTGTTACAGAAACATCTCCTGACTCGCTACTTTGCTCTCGCCTTCTATCCCTAAGCAGCCGCACAGCCTTGACGATGTTGGGGCCGTTATCTGTCACATCAAGCAGCACCTTGTCTTCTGCTATACCCTAGGAATCTAATGTCTGATCGATGCAGTGTGCAATGGACTCCCCGGTGTGAGGGTGTTCCATTCACTGTAGGTTAAGAAGTGCATGGTGAACCTGGCCTCCGGGCGGATGGTAAAAACAAGCTGACACACCCATGAAAGATGCAGTTTAATCCTCTCTTGCTCCAACCATCTACACATAGGGTCAGCTTTCTCACCTCACTTATGATCTCTTTCAATTTCTGCTTTGCCGTATCCATCTTAGCTCTAATAAGGCTATTGACTCTTGCAGCTCCAGGTGTTTTGAATTTTGGTTCGAGTGAAGTGCTGAACTTTTTGAAGGCAATCGACTCACACAGTTGTGTAGACATCCCAGTCTCAAAAAACATATGAACCAATGCTTCCTCCTGCTTGTGGTGTTCCTGCATATTCACTGACCAGCAGCTATCGGGTCGCCGGTGGAAGCATTGCATTAGTGTTTTCTGGCCTACGGTTGTCTCATGCTCCATCATGCTACCTGGAGTAGGGTCAGCTGTTTCGGGGAGGGGGGCTTGGCGTTCTCCCTTACCTTGCCAAGGTAAGCTAGGTTAGCCTTGTGTGTGCTTTTCAAATGGACTTTCAGATTTGTGGGATTTTTTTTTCCTTGAAATGCTCCACATATTTGATCACCTTCGACTGCAAGGCACTTGCTCTTATCTGAGGGAGTCGCATTCGAAGAAATCCCAAATGGGACTGCCGCATTCTCCCGACTTTTGCCGCCATGATGCCAGGTGAGGAGCGTGAATTAAAACTTGCACCGCTAAGAAATTGGAAAATTGGTTTCATATCCTCCTAAAATACTAGGCTTATGTAAGAAATAAATCGGCAGACAAAAAATAGACATTTTCTTCATAATTTTAGTATATTTTTGCAAACACAATACAGTTTCAGTTAGTTTTTGTTTTTTTGTCAAGCCTCGTTTTTATTTTTATTTCGGTTGACGAAAAGGTTTTTCCACACCTAGTTTTTGTTTTTTCGTTAGTTTTCGTTAACAATAATAACCTTGGTGATTGCTAGGAAGACCCTCTGCTCTCAAAAATAAACCGAACTCCATGTCTGTCAAAGACTGAAGATTTCTGTAAGTTCATTCTCTGGACAGATGACTAAACAATCAACACTGCTGTGTTTGACAAAAAACCTTATCCTAATGGTCAAGCATGGTGGAAATGTCAAGGTCTGCTTTTCTTCCTTTGGACCTGGGCGACGGCACATCATGAATTCTGTGGAATACCAGAAGATTCTTGAATAAAATGTCAGGCCATCAGTCAAGGAGCTAAAGCTGGGCTGACAATGGTTCTTCCAAGAAGACAACAACGCAAAGCATTCAAGCAAATCTATCAAAGAATAGCTCAGGATAAAGATTTGTTTTGGGTTGGCCAGGTCAAAGTCCTGGCTTAAGTCATGAGGTGCTGTGGCAGGACTTTACTCAATTTGTTGTTCTGTAAGGAATGAGCAAAAATTGCCCATGTCAATGACTGATTAGTGACTTTAAGAGATGTTTACTCAGTTATCACTGCTAATGGAGCCACAAACTATTGAAAGCGTTCACACATTTTTGCACACGAGTTTAAGTAAACCACTTTTTTAATGAAAATTTTTTTTGTCCTTTTGAAGTGTCTTTTATGACAATTCAAAAGGACAAACAAGTAGTTTTAATATTAAACGATAGCCTTCAGGCCTTTGTTCTAATCAAAATCATTATTGTTGCCACTTTTCCAAATTGTTTGTGAACGAAACCCTACAACAGTGAGTGGTGTTATTGATATACCTTTGTGATAAATCTCCCATTTATTTTGGCAAAGTGTTTATACCCTTCTGTCCAACATTAACCATGTTGCTACTACTTGATGAAAGTAGCCTATGCAGCTGCTCAAACATGTTGAAACATCTAAATATCCCCACAGAAACAACATCCTCTCCCCAATGCAGTCAAGCTGCCCTTTGAATCAGTCTATTTGGACTCAAATGACGTGTGTGGCGGGCGATATGCGCCCGTAGGCTACTCTGGCTGACAGTAGAGGGTTTGAGCACCCACTGTATGATGTTAAAGCCACAGTACCCCTCCTAGCTATTTCAGCAAAGGGGTAATACCCACTCTGATTGTAAACCAGTATTTGTACCCTCTTTACGTTGTGCTCCTATCATGCATCATATTCTTCCTGGATTACATATTTGTTACATTTTGCTGAGCAAAATTCTTTAATAGCTGCTGACAATACATTTTTGAGCTGTACCAAAAGCATACCAAATCATGACCTTCCATAAACTATAATGCACTGTACCGTTGCACCTCTACAGTAGTACATTAATTCAATTTCACTATTGAGATGCATGCTATTGTTTCCCTAGTTTTAAATGATATATGGCTGAATACTGATTTGGATAAAACAACAGTTCTGGTTTTATTAGATCTCAGTGCAGCATTTGACTCTGTAGATCATAGAACACTTCTAGATAGGCAGGATAATTGGGTAGGACTCTCCGGGACAGTCCTTAATTGGTTCGGATCTTATCTAGATGACCGGAGTTACTTTGTCACCATTGGTAATCATGAATTTGATAGGGTGGCTATGACATGCAGAGTTCCCCAGGGATCAGTTCTTGGACCGCTTCTGTTCAATTTCTATCTGCTACCTCTGGGCCAAATTCTGCAGAACAACAACATTAACTACCATGCAGATGATACTCAAATATATATGGCTCTCGAACCGTATGACAACAGCTCAGTACTCACTGTGTCACTGGTATAGAGCCCACAAATACCTGGATGAACCAAAATTGTCTACAATTAAACCAAGATAAAACTGAGATTGTGTTTGGCAACAAAAATAAAAACTAGTATTAGTAAAGAGCTGGATTCTCGGGCCCTAAAAAACCAGGTACCAAGTGTGTAATCTTGGTGTTCTGATTGACTCAGACCTCACATTTAAGTCATCAAAACGGTCACCAAAACAACATTCTATCCTCTTAAAAATATAGCCAGAATCAAGGGTTTGGTGTCCCAAAAAGATCAAGAGAATCCATGCTTTTGTCTCTAGTAGGGTTGACTTCTGTAATGGCCTCTTAAGTGGACTCCCCAAAAATACTAAAACAGCTGCAGCTCATTCAGAATGCTGCAGCTAGAACGTTAACCGGGACCAAGAGAACAGAGCACATCACTCCGGTTCTTAAATCTTTGCACTGGCTTCCAGTCCGTTACAGAATAGATTTTAAAGTGGTGCTTTTAGTTTATAAATCACTGAATGGTATAGGCCCCGAATACATTTCTGATATGTTTGAAGAATATAAACTGTGCAGGGCTCTTAGATCCATGAACACCCGTCAGCTAGTAGAGCCCAGAGTCTAAACTAAACATGGTCAAGCTGCGTTTAGTAGTTATGCTGCACACAACTGGAATAAACTACCCGAAGATCTTAGACGTGCCCCAAACGTATCAATTTTTAAATCCAGGTTAAAAACACTTCTTTTCACGAGCCTATGACTGAGCACTTAAACCTAACCTCACTAACCCGTACAGCTTTTATAGTTTTTATCCCGTTTTTATTCTTTCTATTTTCTTATTCTATGTTTAATTATTATGATGTTTTGATGTTTTCATTTGAGTATTTTTTATGCTATTGTATTTTTTCTTTTTCATTGTAAAAGCACATAGAAGCAATTCAATGTATGAATTGTGCTATATAAATAAGCTTGCTTGCTAGTTGTAATGGCATGTTTGAAATTCACATGGTAACTTGTCACTGCAATGTGACCTTGTTGAATGTAACTACCTGTACCTTAGTTGCCTAGAGGGACAAGAGATTGTGTAATTACCTCAGCATTTGACTGGAAGTCCTCATTACAATGGTGTATTGATGTAATGGCTGGTTCAGGAAGTTACATATTAATACAGACCGTTACTAGTTACCCATTAATGCAAAGTAGTTTGAATGTATTCAAATTATATCTATACATACACTCCATGTCTTCATATAGTTTACAGTCAACACATCCTAAACATATACAAAAATGTTCCCACAGGAAGTATGGAACCCGCTGTTCCCGCTGTGGCAGGAACATCCAATCAAATGATTGGGTGAGAAGGGCAAAGGGAAACACTTACCACTTGGCCTGCTTTGCCTGTTTCTCCTGCAAGCGGCAGCTCTCCACAGGGGAGGAATTTGCCTTGGTCGAGGAGAGGGTGCTGTGTCGCGTCCACTATGACTGCATGCTGGACAACCTGAAACGGGCAGTGGAAAGTGGTGAGCGACGTTAAAGATGGATTCTGAATTTGTTTGCCGTAACTTTGTTAATATTGCAAACTGATGCGGCAGTCCTGCCATTAAGGGTTAGAAAAGGCCTGTATTTTGAACTTTCACTTGCCTTTTTTACATACACGATTCTCATTTGCAAAATATTCTTTTGAAACTTTAACCAAGGTTGTAGCGTATTCTCTGAATTAACATTTTCTCATTTTCCTATGCAATATGTATCTCGGGTCACATGTCCTTACAGGGAAAGGCATGAATGTAGAGGGAGCCCTGCCGTCAGAGCAGGAAGGATCCCTGCCTAAACCAGCTAAGAGGGCTCGCACTAGTTTCACTGCAGACCAGCTACAGGTAAACATGGCTTTTTCTGTCAAACTATATAATCTGTTTTATATTTAATCACTTTTAGTTTTTTATATTTCTTGTCTTGCAATTAAATGTCTTTGGTCTAAGTTGTCTAGTCACTGAAACAGACAATTTGTTGTCAACCTGGTTAAATGACTGTCACACATCAGATTTGCAATGCCTGTATCATGTTTTTGTCTCAGGTTATGCAGGCCCAGTTTGCTCAGGATAACAACCCTGATGCGCAGACCCTCCAGAAGCTGTCAGAGAGGACTGGCCTCAGTCGCAGGGTCATTCAAGTAAGGTGTCATTAGTCCAACAATTCTGTTTTCTCAAGAAGGCAAAAATATTAATCATTCCCAATTCTCTCTCCAGGTTTGGTTCCAGAACTGCAGAGCCCGTCATAAGAAGCATGTGAGCCCCAACCACCACATGTCATCCACAGCCATGTCCTCACTACAGCAGTCTGGGTTGTCTCCACCTCTCATGGATGACCTACAATACACATCCTACATACCAACAGAGACACCCATGCTTACCACACTCCACACTTACATGGATGGTGAGCAAAGTCGGCACTTGGAGATCACAGGTTCATATTTCTTACGTGTCTTGTGTATTATAAGTGACAAGTTCGTTTTGTTTAAGCATTCAGGGTAAAAATCTATATCACCCACTGGAATCTTATTCTAATTCAACAGTGCATCTTTGAGTAACCCTAGCATTTTTGTTTTTCGAAGTCCATCCTCCTTCCTCACTGGTGTTCCAGCCTCTTCTACCCCATTCCATGACACAGCTGCCAATAAGCCACGCCTGATCATTAAAGGTTGCCCCCCTTTGCAGAACCTGGACTTAGAAGGCTGAGGAGCTTGTTTGCCACCTACAAGAAGTTATTTAAGGTAGTTTGATGAAGGTTCAGAATATTCATTATTAAATTTATATAGTGTGTTAATATATAGTATCTACATTGGTTTTGACATTTCATATTTAATTTATTTGTATGTGACTGGGCACTTTGTTTAAAAATGAAAGGATGAATTTCTTAGTTTAGGTTTTGTCTGTGTAAACAGTGGCTACATATAGCTGTTCTATGTTTTTTGATGGCTGTGAAGAAATCTAAATAAAAGCCGTAAGATCACTGCTGACAGGGATGATTTCATGTTTGACATTTTACGACAGTTTGGACAGTTAGATATTTACTAGGGGAAGGGCTGGTTTGGAGTTTTAGTTTTACTGAGAAAAGGGGTGGGTAGTGCATTTAGACAATCTCAGGGTTTAATGTTGGCCATTTCCTCCCCTCATGTTATGGTACTTTGATTATAAGCTACGCTTTTTGCGTGCGCTTTTGATGTACTACAGTTTAACAGTCTACCAGTCTATCTAGCCTGCTATCTATTCAATGACTGAGTGAATTCCTCAGCTTTTGCCGTCAAATGGTCAACCCCACCCACTTGTGCCAAAAGAGGTACTAAACGTAAGAAAATGAATGTAAATTATAATCTTATGCAATAAATTCAACGTTTTATTTAATATGTAGTTAACCTCAATAACATTTTAGTATAAACAATTAGGCTATATATACTTTTCCTCTGGAGACATTCAGATTCAGAAATACCATAACAGCAGCAAATTAACCTAAAACATAGGCCTGTCAAGTCGTTAGTATTTTATAACAAGTGATTTATTTCAAATTATTGTTATAAGCTTTTCCATTCATTACAATTGCAAATGAACTATAAACGTTGTCAAATGAGCATTGTCTCCCATGACTTAGCGCAGAGATATGTATGAATTGCCATACATTAGCTAACGTCTTTGTGTCAATGTTTTCTGGCCATAACAGAAAATACAAAACGGATTGGACCATCTAACCAGCTATTTGTTACATACAGTCCTTTAATACTATACTTTCCAAATGAAACTACACTTAAAATATAGACTAACAGAGTCTGCATTAAATCAAACAAACCTACTGATGCGTTCCAGTTCCGGTGAATAAAAATCTCCTTGGATGGAAGCTTAATAGGAATAAATTATATAAAATTAATGAACAAAAACTAAACAATCTGGCTGGTACATCCATAGATGCAAGATCTTAACAAAAATGTAATTTTTGTTTAGGCCATGTCTATATTATGATCTTGTTTATTAAAATTAGTATGTCCACATGCTCCCGGAGTAGATGAGTAGGCTTACATAGTCTATCAGGCCTGCAGGCGAGAACACTTTCAGCTGCTACAGATGCTGCCGGGATGCATAGGTATGTTTTCGCTAGCTGTGATCATTTCCTGTACTTGGCCGTTAGCCAGGTTTCTTTAGTCTATATGAAGTAACCCATCATTACTGCCTATTAGCAGGAAATACACTTAGGACTGGAAATATTGGACACTGATACAATTTTCATAATTTTGGCCCGGTAAGCCACCACAATGGATTTGAAATGAAACAACTGGGATGCAATTGAAGTGCAGACTTTCAGCTTTAATTCAAGGGGTTGAACAAAAATATTGTGTGAAACGTTTAGGAATTGCATTCAGAGTCCCCTTATTTCAGTGGCTCAAATGTAATTGGACAAATTAACACAATCATAAATAATGTTAATTTTTAATACTTTGTCAAGAATCCTTTGCTGGCAATGCCTGCTTGAAGTCTGAAATGCATGGAAATCACCAAACATTGGGTTTCCTCCCTTTACTGCAGCTGTCTTCAGTTGTTGTTTGTTAGTGGGTCTTTCTGTCTTAGGTTTTGTCTTCAGCAAAATAAATGCTTTCTTGATCGGGTTGAGATCAGGTGATTGACTCGGCCATTGCAGAATATTCCACTTATTTGCCTTAAACTCCTGGGTTGCTTTCGCAGTATGTTTTGGGTCATTGTCCATCTGTAAAGTTAAGCGCTGTCCAATCATCTTTGCTGAATTTGGCTGAATCTGCCCCTATACACTTCTGGATTCATCCGGCTGCTTCTGTCTTCTGTCACATCATCAAAAAACACTAGTGACCCAGTGCCATTGTAAGCCATGCATGCCCATGCCATCGCACTGCCTCCAACGTGTTTTACAGATGCTGTAGTATGCTTCGGATTATGAGCCATTCCAAGCCTTCTCCATATTTTTTTCTTCCCATCATTCTGGTACAGGTTGATCTTAGTTTCATCTGTCAAAAGAATGCTGTTCCAGAACTAGGCTGGCTTTCTTTGTTTTTTTGGCAAAGTCTAATCTGGCCTATCTATTCTGGAGGCTTATGAATGGTTTGCACCTTGGGGTGCAAACTCTGTATTTGCTCTTGTGAAGTCTTCTCTTCATGGTAGACTTAGATAATGATAGGCCTACCTCCTGTAGAGTGTTCTTCACTTGGCTAGATATTGTGAATGGGTTTTATTAACCATGGGAAGGATTCTATGATCATCAACCACTGTTAGTAGAAATATAGGGTGGCTTCTGTCACTTTGATTTATGACCCTGGTGGGTGGGATGTACGGTTTGGTAGGCGGGACTTCTGGTTTGTTGGGTGGGACTTCCTCTGTGATGTATGGACTTCCTGTATGATGTGTGTTAGGTCGGGACTTCCGGAATGACGTATGCATGTCCGGTGACTTTGTAATTTATGATTGCATTGGTGTGTTCATATTTGATGTTTTGCAACAATTGATAAACCCCCAGACAACTGATAAGTGTTATAACAGTAGCAAGATGTTTGCTGTTTAACAATGGGGCATAGATAAGTGCTATAACGGATGTCTTATAACCATTGGGTGTTAACCTTTAATGTTTTATCAGGCGAAAGGTGTGGTCTGTGTATTTAAACCACGCCGACCCTGGTGTTGGTCATTCAGCCTTGCCTGAGTAAACGTACATAAACAATAAACCATGGCGGAGTGTGCAGCGATCATCATTTTGGGTGACAAACCGGTGAAAGCTAGAAAAAGAATTCATCAATTACGCCAGGATATGTTAGCACAGAAGTGGAAGTTGGACGACTGGCAGATCGGTGGATACATTTTCAACCCAGAGATACCAGAGGTTGCATTTTATGAACTGTCCGAAGGCCAAGTGATTAATGCCGGTGTGACTGATCAAATGGTCTTTAATGCTAGTTTATGGACCACCTTTCGAACGATTTTATTTGGGCCCGAAGCAGGGCACATCTAACACGATAGCTGTACTGTTTGAAGTAATCGACAGAATGAAGCAGCATGACTCTGTCATATTGGAACTATTTCCTGACACTATCAGTGTGTTAGAGTGTGACTGCGACTGCGCACTTTTCGACTGACATGCAACCCTCACGCCCCGCCTTAAGCTAACATATACCTCAACACAGCATAAAAACAGACAGTCCGCCTGTGACTATCAAGCAGCCGGCAGACTTGACGAAACATGTCTCAAGAATACAACCTACCGGAGTTTGAAGAACCAAAGGCTGAGGACTGGCTGTGCGGTGCCTTGGATGATGACGCTGAATCCAGCAATGCTGCCCCTGACCCCTTGACTCAAATGTCTTACCCACTAAGAAACTACCATTGGTTTGGCTGACTTGGCGCTCAGCTAGGACCTCTTAATCATACCCATCAAATGCTGACGAGTTATCGCAAAATAGGCAAACGCCTTGCACCACAGATTTTAAAGATCATCAAAGCTACATTGGGTATGATCCTGGAAAACATTGTTGCAGCTATTCTCCACAAAGCATGCATCGTAGGCATGCATGTGAAGTGGCCCACCCGAGCCAGGGAAGACATTCTTGTTTCGACCCGCCAGATTATTTTTTTTGAGACCTATTATGATGACATTGTGGAGACACTTTTAACGCCACGACTGAAACGTGCTGGTCAAGGCTTTGAATGCATCTGGTTTTCAAGCACTGTTGACCGAAGTTCACGTGGTAGCTAAGAACTTTCTGCACAAACTCAAATCGGAGCCATACATCACACAGAGACTGCGTGAGAATAAGGATGAATACATGGATAAATTTAATGCGGAAGCTGTATGCAACGCAGTTAGAGTCTTGGTGCGACGAAAACTAAGAGACTGCTGTCTAAGGATGGGTAACTGCAGTTGTGTTTATATGTATCTAAACAAATTATATGTAGCTTAAGCGATGAAACAGTTGATGCACAAAGCCATCAAGAGTGGATTTGATGGCTGTAGACTTTTTAATAACCAAAACCATGTCCGTATAATGCGATTTAATAATCTGAACAAGCATATGGTAACGGTCAGGAACACATCTGATAATTGGCCGCAATTGTTGTCAAACGGTGTTGAATCAAATGCTCTAAACTTCATGTATGAACTTCTAACATTTTTAACTGCTGACAACAATGACTTTAAAATTGGGCACCTGTTAGGTCTGTTTACGTATGTAACTGATGTTTCTGTGATAAAATTGCTGAGTAATGACTTTATGGGTGTAGATTTGTATTTCTAAAATGTTTACAGATTTTCTAATCAACAGAAATCTGAATGTTTGTGGAACTTTTCTGAAAATCTTGGATGATGTGTAATTCCAAAGACTCAAATAAATAAAACTATGTTAAACATGTATTGCTTCTCATTATTGACCCAATGTGCTACGATGTCTGAACAGGTTAAGAAAAATATTTAATATGATCCGTCAAACCCTGGTGCTTATGTGGGTAGAGAGGGTTTGAAAAGAGCGTACTTGGAGAAAACCGGGGAGATCCTCAAAAATGGCGTGGCAAATGACTATTTGCCACACCATACACAGGCGCTACACAGGCCAGTAGCTATACATTTTCAAAGAAATAGAGTTATTGTTCATGATATAAATTCACAATTTCAACTGGATTTGGTTGACATGGGTGTTTATAGTGTGGAAAACGATAACATGAAATTTATGTTAACATGCAAAGATGTAAATATGCCTGGGTTTGTGTGCTGAGAAATAAAAGCGCTATCAAGGTCAAATGTGCATTTGAATACATTAAAAGATGAACCCCCAAAAAAGTCCAAATGGACAAGGGGAAGGAGTTTTTTAATTCACATTTTGAATTGTTAAGGAAGAAGTGCAACAAACATTTTGCTACAGGAAGTGATGTCAAAGTGAGCGTCATTGCAAGATTTAATAAAACAAAATGTGGTGGTATCTCACGGCTGCCAACACATAATGTTGATGTGATTCAAGATTTAGTTCGTGGTTACAACCATAGCTACCATCAGTCTATTAAGATGAAGCCGGTTGACGTTTGTGAAAAAAATGTTAGACTAGTTACCTGTATGGTACAACAATGATGCGAAGTGGTAATCAAAGTTACAAGTTCCGAGTTGAAGATGATGTGAGAATCTCAAATTTGAGAGGGGTGTTTACCAAGAGCTGAAAAATGGTAAACAGATGAATATTTTACAGTAACGGAATACATTCCTAGGGTGCCACCTGTATATAGAATAAAAGATTATGATGGTGATGTGATCGTTTTATGAAAAGGAATTACTGAAAATAATCATGGCTAAGGATAAAACTTAAAGTTGAACCAGTTCTGGATGAGAAAGCACAGAAAGGGAAGAAAAGGAGTCTCGTGAAATGGCTTGGTTGGCCTGAGGAAATTCAACAGTTGGATAGCATTGGAGGAAGTCCTTGATCTACAAACAGGATAAAAACACTAGGATTTGCTGGACCATGTCATTTACAGTGACTGCGATCAACATTGGTGACGGCGGTTTCTACATAATGCTGCCTAGTAACTCATCGAGGCATATCTATCCAAACAATTCAAGTTTGAGCTATACCACAAAATTTGCCAAAGGCATAGATCTGAAAGGTGATTGGGAAGTGTCTTTGTTAGAATTCCAATACCCACATACGTGGAACACTTTTACATGGGGTGAAAATGCATTTGAGCTACAAGACTCGAAAAACGACAAAACATAGAAATATGAACTCACCACCGGTTATTACAATGTCATAGGAAAACTAGTGGCAGAGATCAACATTTCTATAAAACCACATGGCGTATGGTTGGGGTATGATGAAATTAAAAATGGAATGTTTCTAAAAGGCAAGCCCCATTTTAGTTAAAAATGTTGTGCAAAGTTGGAACAGATATTAGGCTTAAAACCAGGCGAATGGTGGTAAGCCCCATGATACGCACCATTCCCCACAGATATTCTGGCAGGGTTTAACACCCTATACATCTACACAGATATAATTGATTATCAAAGTGTTCGGGACAGCTATGTCCTGCTATTGAGAACTGTACATATTGCAGGGGGAAAAAACTAAGTTGTCACAGTGACGTATGCCAAGCCACACTACGTATCTCTTAGCAAGAGTCAGTTTGATGAGATCTGTATTGAAGTAAAATCTGATCAGTATCAGTTGGTTTCATTCGTAGTGGGGAAGGTGATTGCAAAATTACATTTCAGACCAGTCAAACAATCTTTTAGACTATAAAATGCAGCCACAGACACTCCACGATGATCTTCAAAGGTATGTTGAAAACTATACTGCGCAGGCTGGTAATGGTTTACCGGAGTATCATGGTAGTGCTGCAATGTATGGGGCTGGTCTAGGGGATCTTTCCTGCAGGCTTTTCCGGATGGCTATACTTTTGTTGAAACGTGGTTTCTCAATAGCAATATCACATTTGAAAAATGCAGCGAGCAATATAGTAGGTGAGGTTGTCTGCAATGTTATGGCACGCCAAAACAAACAGCAGGATGGATCAGGATGGATGGTTATGACTCTTGGTGTTAGAAAGAGACCACCTGCTAGGAGGAGCCTACCGAAGAGTAAAAAATGCAAGAATGAGACAAAAACGAGAGCCACAGTTAAAAGAAAACATACCGCTCGGAGGACACTCAAAGTGAACGCTGTGAGATTGATTAAGAACATATTTTAGGAAGATGGCACTCCAACACTGTATGTCTGGCAAATGTATGAAAACCGAGTTGGATTTAGTCACAGTTCCTTTCACACAGACATCTATTGAGAATAAATCATACGTTGAAATACCAACCCTACCAGCAATATCAGACGCAGCCCCTCTGGAGTTTATTGCAGGAAATAGTGAAGACTACGTTGACCTGAACAATACTCTGTTGTACCTACTGGTACAAGGGCTGCCTATTCAGCGGATAGTACAACATTTGAAAGGATCGTCCCTGTTCATAGTGAAAACTTCTTTCAAGAGAAACTCATGTTAAACGGCATGGACATGAAGGTTAGGATGGTACGCTGTAAAGACGAGTTCTGCCTTATGGGGCAGGGGATGTGCATTATCATTTGCATGTAGTATCAGCATCGCTCTTTGTCAAGAAGGTGACTGTATCACCAGCCGTGAAACTTGGACATGCTCAAGCACTACTCTCAACCAAGGTAAAGTACCCAATTGAGAGTATGTATGAAGACATTTAGTTTACCGGCGCGGGGTCGCGTTTGCAACCAGGAAAACCTATTTTTAGGACCCCTGCCAAAATGTATTGTTTTTGGATTGGTGGAAAAGACAGTTTTACAGGAAGTTACACAAAAAATGCATTTAATTTCAAACATTATAATTTGGAGTTTATGGCAATGTATGTGGACGGTCAACAATTTCCTAGCAAGCCATTCCAACCAGATTACACATCGGGGTCAGCAGTGCGTGAATTTTACCAATTGGCCTTAGTTTCAGGAAAAAACCTAAAGGACTAAGCCTTGGCTATTGATAGGTCTGACTCCTTACACTGCTATGCCCTTTATGCATTCAATTGTGCACTGGATGAAGAATGCGGTCAGCACCTATCCCTGATCAAGTCAGGGAATGTACGACCTGAGATGCGGTTCAGACAACCACTGCCCCACACAATTAATTTGGTTGTTTATTACATTTTTGACTTCATTATTGAAGTGTCAAACCGGAGACAAGTCATGCTTGACTATTATTAGGAAACAATAACCAAACGGCATGGAAATTAATACCGCAGAGTTGACCTGTGTGGTGAAGCAATTTTCATCTAGGACTCATTTCTATGGTGTGCTGACATGCGACCAACTACCTAGTGGACCAGTCCGAGATATTGCATCAATGATGATTGTTAATACACATCCGAGCAATCAACCCGGGGAGCATTGGCTGGCAATTTACATTACAGACGATGGCGTTGGAAGGTTTTATGACAGATTTGGAACCCCCCCCCCCGATTTTACGTATTTTCCCAAGTCAATCAGTGCATTTCTGCAAACCTGTGAAATTGTGGAATACAGTACAAAACAAGTCCAGGACATGATTTCAACCACCACTTGTGGGCAACATTGTGTGTTCTTTATCTACTGACAAGAGGTCTGAGTTATAAAGATGCTGTCTTTTTATATTGATGATTTATGAAAAAATTGTGCTAGTCTCCAAGTTTGAATCTGAGATGTACCAGAGTAAGTGTGATAAACAAATGTTTAATTGCATACAACATGCTCAAATTTGTGTCATGGGTGTTGAAGAAATAGACATGTAAAAGTAAATCATTTGTATGTCTGCTTTATTATTCAAAAATAAAAACAATCGTAAAACCAAATCAATGTTTACATAGTATTTTTCATACAACAATTATTGAAAGTTAAACATAGACATTGGCAAACAAAGACATCACAAATAATCAAAAACATATAACATAAAAACATCACATCAAAATGTAAGCCATTGTTTGGGGTCTATGGTAGGGGATACAAACAAAGCTTTGGTTGGTTGATAATCAGTTGCAGAAGCCTTGTCACTATGCAAACCGGGGGTAGGTGTCCGGGGTATGGCTAAATGATCCAGGTAATAGAAATATAGGATGGCTTCTGTAACTTTGGTGATTTAAGACCCAGGTGGGTGGGGCTTCTGGTTTGATTTGACAGATGGGACTTCCGGTTTGGTAGGCAGGACTTCCGGTTTGTTGGATGGGACTTCCTGTGTGACGTATGGACTTCCTGTATGACGTGTGTTAGGGCGGGACTTCCAGAATTACGTATGCATGTCCGGTGATTTTGTAATTTTTATTGCATTGTTGTGTTCATGTTTTCTGTTTTACAACAATTGATAATCCCTCAGACAAACTGATAAGTTTTAGAACAATAGCGAGGTGTTTGATATTTAACAATGGGTCTTTGTGTGTTAAATTCCCAGGCAATTGATAGGCATTATATCTGCGGCAAGATGTTTGATGTTTAACAAAAGGGCGCCAGGGTTCAGGAATGCTAAATTCCTAGGCAATTGATGTTACCATAAGTGGGTATGTAATAGATGTAAACGTTTCATGTTTTTACAGTGCTTGGGTAACATGGAGTTGTGGAATGTGTGACATTTAACAAGTATAGAATTTCATATGTGAGAACATTTATTTAATCTTGCTTTTTTGTGTAAGATATAAGGAAGGGGTCAGGACAATTTTGGAGAGTTTCTGCACATTTTTAATTTTAACATGAAATGGGTCATAAGATCAGATCCGCCCATTGTAAGGATCCCTAAAATAACTCTTAGTATAAAGTGTAGTATATGCAGGTTGATAAACATCCTGTGTTTCACACAAGGATTGTAATCCACAATAGCACTACTTTAAACACACATCGCGTGAGCAATGTTGGTATTCAGAAGGAACAAACTATGCCTGGGTCGAGCAGACATTATGGCTTGGTTGAGTTGAAAATATTGTAAAAAATAAAAATGATGATTTTGTATGAGCAATGATGATTCGTGAAATCAAAATGGGTATTTTTAGTCAGCATTAACATTTGAGTTGCATTATATGGCAAAATGTTACAAAGTTACTCAGAAGATTTAGTTTAAATTTGCATGAACAACAGTGATTCGTTGACAGCTTAAGATATGTTATTTCAGGTAAACAAAACTTTTGAAAGCGTGTCTTCTTAAAACGTATGAGCATTAATGCGAGATTGATTTCTTCACATTGGGAGAAATGTTTAACAGGCAACGATGCTTACAAACTGTAGTATTTGTGAGCAGAGTTGGGGAGTAATGGATGACAAGTAATCCCTTACATGTAACGGATTACAAAAAAACAGTAACTCTAATCCGTTACGTTACCAACTAAAATATTGTAATCGTATTACAGATACTTTTGAAAAAAAGTATGATGACTTTTGGATTAGTTGAAAAAGAATAGGTGTGCGAAAAAAAAAGGTGCACAAAATAATTATGACACGTTGCCTGTTTGATTTTTTATATAATGTTTTAAAAACATTGTTATTTGAACCAAAATAACAATCGCATGCTTCAGTTGTTGTGTTTGATCATCATGCACGCAAATGTGGCCGCGCATAAACAGATTAGTGACTGATGAAGCGCTAGTTTAATTGGTAAAAACAAAGTGTATCTATGATAATAGAAGCCCACCCATATAAAATGTGATTTAGTTATCCACTCGACGCATCATTCTCAGAACAATGATAGGCGATATGCCACCTGGTGTTATATATTTTTCTATTTCAAGGTTTATTTTTCAAATGCACCCGAACAACACAGCCAGGAAGAGTTGCACTGAACAACTCAGGCAGGAATTGTTTAGAAGATTAGGCCACTATTTGTTAGATAGCTGTAACGTGGCGCTACCTTCCAGAAAAAATATAAGGAATTTATCACGATATTTGAGGAGAAAAGGTGTTGGGAAGCACTCTGCCAAAGGATGATGATTTGCATTTGAAGCAGCCACCTCAATTCCGTCCATACAGGTAGGCCATGTGATCCTGCTTTTGCTTTGCATCTCAGAAAATTGTGTTTATTGGTTATCTTTGGCTGCTGACCGCATGTGTATAATCACAGTTTATTTCGTTCATTTGCGTTTTGAAAATCCATCGCTGGTGGCCCTAATAATCGCAGGTTACATTCACACAGGTAACGGTGCATTCACACTATTCGCGATGGGGGCAATGACTCAATTCATTTCAATGAAAGGAAGTGTGGCGAGCGAGTGGCTTGTGGGGCGATGCGTGGGATCCGTGAGAGGCGAAGATATAGTTCAGATTTTCCAACTTTATGCAAATCACCCGCGCCTATCGCTGGAGACTGACCAATCACGGCATTTTGCGTAGGTGGTTGTGAAATGCTCTTCGTACAATTAAAAGAACTTAAACAGAATTAAACTTTTGCGGTCCAGGACATTTAGTAGCAGTGATGGGATTCCCTGAGCTGTAAGATTGCACGCTATTTGCCTACAGAGACGCCAACCAAAGAAAATGCAATGTGGAGACAGGTGGCCGAGATAGTTGGTGCTTCTGGTGTCAATATTAGATACCTTAGCTGACTGGTGGCTACCTAATTCTAGCAAGCTGGTTTGCTAGCTAGCATTGTAGGTTGTAAGAATTACATCAAAGAGGCATGTGAATTGAGTAGAGATATATAAAATGTAAAAATGTATTAAAAGACGTTTCTATTCCAATTTTAACCATTGTAATAATCTGACGTTCATTCATACAAATGTGCTATTCTCATACCTCAAATACACAGCTTACCTGCTGTTATGATGCTAGTTCACCCAAAAACACACCCACAAGTATGCTACAGGCAAAGCACTCTGGGCGATGCTAGCGTTGGCTATGCGAAATTTCGCGAATAGTGTGAATGCACCGTAAAATGTATTTGTGTGCGGGTGTTCACGATTACAAATGTGCATTCGCGTGCCTGGGGCTTTTGCAACGTTTTGACAACGTTGGTGGTTGTGAAGCAAAACATCAGACTACTGCAGATTTGGTGTACGCGCGAAAAGTTATGGGTATCTTGATTTTTATATTCAACAATGTCAATACCCTGTTTGATAAATTGACAGTTAATGTTTTGATGCAATTAAAAACATGAATAAAACACAAAAACGGAATAGGCTAATATCCTTTGATTTTGGGTTATTTTCAGATAAACAGCCAGATTCTAGAAGATCGAGGATTATTGGATTAATTGTAATGACTGTAATCATATTGAAATAGTAAGCAATGGTTTAGAAACCCTTTCCAAATGCACTGTACATAGCCCATAAGGTAAAATGCAAATTCAGTTTTTGGCCAGCTATGTAAACTCTAACATTGATTGATGCCGCAAAATGTGTTCACTTGGTTATAGGCTCTTCCTTTTTGGTTTCTAGTGCCTCTTAATATTAAAGTAATCTAAAAGTAATTCAAAGTAATCAGATTACGTTACTGAGTTTGAGTAATCAAAAAGTTACGTTACTGATTACAAATGTGGACAGGTAACTTGTAACTGTAACGGATTACATTTAAAAAGTAACCTACCCAACCCTGTTTGTGAGTTCTTGAATACTTGTTTGTGTGTTAATGTGTGCGGATGCGGGACTTCTGGGTAAGATGTGTTGGGTTCTTGTAATGATTTGAAGTCGTGAAATCCGCTTTTTTATTGTTGTATTATGGACTTATGTTTGTTAAAGGTTGTTTGTAGAGATTAATGGCAATATTAAGATAAATGCTGTCTAGTGTATGCAAGAGGATGAGTTTGTCGTTAACCCTTGTGTCGCCTTAGAATTCTGTACACCCCCCCAGTGTCCTGCGGGTCAGATCGTCCCTTCTTGTGTACACCCACAGATCCATCATGTCAGAAAGACCCGAGGGCAAGGGCACGGTGCGGGCTAACGGTGGGTCAGAGGGACCCGAGGGCTAGGGGAAGGCGCGGGCTAAAGGTGGGTCAGAGAGACCCGAGGGTTGAGGGAAGGCGCGGGCTAACGGTGGG
>JACXGI010000858.1:14487-69317 GCA_016801175.1 Esox masquinongy
GCATTCCTCCTCCTCCAAACACGGCGAGTTGAGTTGATGCCAAAGAGCTCGATTTTGGTCTCATCTGACCACAACACTTTCACCCAGTTCTCCTCTGAATCATTCAGATGTTCATTGGCAAACTTCAGACGGGCCTGTACATGTGCTTTCTTGAGCAGGGGGACCTTGCGGGCGCTGTAGGATTTCAGTCCTTCACGGCGTAGTGTGTTACCAATTGTTTTTTTGGTGACTATGGTCCCTGCTGCCTTGACATCATTGACAAGATCCTCCCGTGTAGTTCTGGGCTGATTCCTCACTGTTCTCATGATCATTGCAACTCCACGAGGTGAGATCTTGTGTGGAGCCCCAGACCGAGGGAGATTGACAGTTCTTTTGTGTTTCTTCCATTTGCGAATAATTGCACCAACTGTTGTCACCTTCTCACTAAGCTGCTTATCGATGGTCTTGTAGCCCATTCCAGCCTTGTGTAGGTCTACAATCTTGTCCCTGACATCCTTGGACAGCTCTTTGGTCTTGGCCATGGTGGAGAGTTTGGAATCTGATTGATTGATTGCTTCTGTAAACAGGTGTCTTGATATAGGTAACAAGCTGAGATTATGAGCACTCCTTTTAAGAGTGTGCTCCTAATCTCAGCTCGTTACCTGTATAAAAGACACCTGGGAGCCAGAAATCTTTCTGATTGAGAGGGGATCAAATACTTCTTTCACTCATTAAAATGCAAATCAATTTATAACATTTTTGACATGCGTTTTTCTGGATTTTTTTGTTGTTATTCTGTTTCTCACTGTTCAAATAAACCTACCATTAAAATTATAGACTGGCCATTTCTTTGTCAGTGGGCAAATGTACAAAATCAGCCGGGGATCAAATAATTTTTTCCCTCACTGTAGTCCAATCAGGGGTACACTGTCCCAACGCTGGCTACACTCCAACGCGGTCACAAATTGGTCGATCATACAAATATTATTATGGAATCATAAAAAATATAGAGGTTTATCACTTCAATGTCAACTAAATAGTATGTAGCAAATTAATCATAATATAATTTTATTTTGCTTGCTATAATTTTTTCAACCATAAGTTAAACTTCTTGGGGGCCTCTGTGATTGGCTGCCATGGGTGCCGTGCACCCATCGCACCCATTAAAGCTCCGCCTCTCACTGCAATGTAGTCTAAAGAAAACTGGTTTTACAGTAACGTATTGTCATAGCTCCAGCAGCCTTTTGAGCGGTTGTCTTATATTACCGTGGTCATCACAAAACATAAGAATATGTGAATGCCCCCCAATGAGTTGGAAATATTGACATATGAATTTCTTATTCATGTTATGTTAATTACATTTATTTGTTCGGTTTACTACTAGTCATTCATAAACAACACAATGGCACATTATTGCCATTGAGAATATTTTGAGTTGAAAAACATTTTTGAACGAGAGACATAAACATATCAAACATATCTAACCTTAGCTAGAAAGAGTCTTCAGTGTGGTAGGAGGGGGCATGAATTGTTGACATAATTGTATCCAAACCAAATGATCAAATGGTCACTCTAAGGTACTCTAAAGTACAAATCTCTATATTATTAACCAAATGATCCTACTCACACATTGTAGTCACTAGTGACAAGAGAATATATGTTTCTGACTCTGATTGATGCCACTTATGCCATTTTAAAGAAGGTAAGTTGCTTTCATCTTTCAGTTGCTCTTTAAGGAACACTCAACCACATGTCCCCTCACCCAGTCTGATTATTGTGTCTCAGCCTTCCACAGGTGATACAAATGCATTTACACACCGACACACACAAACACATCTGTGCATGCTGAAGGTCGCTGATGTCTTATTGATTCACTCAATGGAGATAAGAGAAAGGGAAATAATAGAACATTTTGATTATCTCTCAGGTTTGGCTGAACACATGACCCTCCTGGAGTTTGGTGGTTCAGTCTCTCTGACTTTTCGGATACATTGATCAGAAATGACTTACTCGTCGCTCCCTATGGAGTACAAGGCCAGACAGTTCTTTAAAGCTTTACAGATAGCATTTAGTAATATTTCCCATGTCTTCAATGACTGATGATCTAATAATCTAATTGGGGAGTTCTCTCTGAAAATGCTCCACTGATTGCTTTAACAAAACATTGTATTTTTACATCATGTTCAGTGCAGACATCCTGTGTTTTAGCAGTTGAAGTTTGAGTGATCTTTAGATGTTATGCGACTGAACAATAGGATGGAGCTCTTGGAAGGAAGTTTGTTATCTTTCTTGACAAGAAGAGCACAGAAACGGCTGATTAGCGTTCTTTTATCATAATTGTTGTCCTTGGCAACTCTGACACAAGATAGAAATTATGTGATTATAATTACAAGGGCAAAGTGGGGAAAAAAAGTAAAATCACTGTGGAAAAAGAAAAACCAATGAAACCTATATGTTGTGATAATTGTGTTTGGTTTATGAGCCTCTAGTTAATATGCCACCCTGATATGTAAAGCAGAGGGAATTAGAATACAATTGTTATATATATAGTACATATAATGCAATGAAACACGTTTGAGCAACAGCTGTCCAGTGAAGGTCACAAAGCATACTGCATATAAAAACAGTTACATGGCCTACAGCATAGACAAGCAAGTTTGTTTTCAATATTTTTGGATCACTAAACAATTACTGATTTAAAACCATAGAATAACCTCCGGTAGAAAATAAAAACAGCCTCCAGTATTCCAGCACGATTTCAACTAAAACATTTACTTCTAATCAGATCACCTATTCTTTTAAGACTAAAACTAATATTAAAGACTAATAGCAAAGACATCAACATTTTCAATTTGTCCATTGGTTCTGACCAAAACTGCACACCATTCAAGGTACTATAACATTTCTGTGTGTGTCTCTGTAATCCAGGTTTATGCCCCCCACTCCTGGAGTGTTCTGCAGGAAGAACTTAAGTTGAAGGCCAGTGTGTCATTAACGCAGTTTAAGCATTTGTTGAATTAGCATTTTAAAGTGAATCCTCTTTTTGCCAATCACTAAAAAGACAAAAAAGCCAAACACACACTGACGTATACAAGGATCTGATATTTCCCACCAAACAGAAGGATCTACCCGCACCCCCTCTGACATTTCAGCAATCCATGGAGTTAAATCACAGTATACTGGAAGGAATTACTTGGTGGCTAGCTACAGTCAGACTAATAGCAGTACCCCACAGAGTTTCTAAAAATTAAATCCCAACACGTATAGAGGACTCATGTGGGGGTAACTCAAAATAAAAGTACATACAGTTTATGACCAGTATATATCTATAATATGTGCAACATATCACTTAATGTATGTAAATGAATAAGAACATAAATGATATATTATAATTATTTATATTGTTAAATGTCATTTTGGTCTAAAACAATCGCTAATAATCTGCATGATCAAAATAATTTTGTTCAAAGATGAGTGACCGTTATATATTTCATGAATATATTCTCATCATATATGTAGATATATTTTTTCAGTTTTCCCAACATACATGAGGTATACATGAGTTTCCCATATGGGAAGTGTTTGGATTAGATTTAATGAATAGGTAACATGGATTTCTGATTTTCTGGACTACACAAGGACAAAACAACAAACGTGTGTGTGTGTGTTTTCAGGAGCAAGTAAACAAAACATGTTCACATATGCTCCATGAACATGAATGCCAATATCATCTTCTCTGTCATGTTGGTTAAACATGCTGTCTCTGTCATAGACTACACACTTAGGGATGATTTCACGGACACGGTTTCATTGACCTTAATTTTTTAATCTTAGACTAGGCTTAATCAGTGTCTGCAAAACTGGCCCTTTTAGTTTCTTTGTCATTAACCTGATACCGTCTAGATAACTAGTATTTAACTTCCAATCTCTCAGGCCAGGGGCATAATTTATACATTTATGGTCGGATCCAAATCACTTTTGTAATCATTGGTACACATCATTAAGTTTTCCAAATCCATATCCACTTGTAAATAAAGTCCAAATCCCTATTTAAACAGACGGGGTGTTTTTTCTTCACCTGGACTAACACAAATATGCTAGTTATTTTATTATTTAAAAAAAATATGGGGGAAACCATGGTGCCAACCAGTCATATACTACAGGTGGCATAAGTCATATTATGTTTGTTTCAGACAAAATCAGGTGCACATTTTGAAACAGAACTTTGCTGTTTCACTCCCACAGTTGGTTACGCTTGTAAAGATTCAGCTACTTGCGAATTGGATGATTATAATAAATATTAAATAATTTTAAAGGTAATTATTTCTGTCTTTTCGTACCCATGATTGCATGCCACTGGTCCCAACTCTGAAATCACCCAATTGAAGTTGACATTTAAAACAGTAAATATAAGGTTAAAGTTCAGGTTTAGGGTTTGTCAAGGGTTATGGTTAAGGTTATGGTTAATGATAGATTTCAGAGCAGGTCAAATTGGTTGTAGCCCTGAACTGGCACACCTGATTCAATTAGTAAAGGTGTTGGTAGCATTTGACTAATTGAATGTCTGCCCGTCCAGAGCTACAACAAATATGTGAAACATCTGGTTGTCTCTAAGAGAGGGTTGGGAAACTCGTTTCAATTGTAAGTTCTACTGAAAAACATTGAGGCAACCAATCATATTATTCCTGCCTTTAGGGCAGGGCTGCATCCATTTCAGGATTCATGACAACCAATGCTAACTTGCATATCAACAGTGGAACACTCAAAGCAACATGACCGATGCTGTCACTCTACCTTCAAACGAGTGGGACGTGCTTGGCAGAGTGAACGCACAAAGTCCATTCAGCTGGATAAAGTGCTCACCATCCTGAAAGAAGCACTTAAATAAACTGATATGACACTTGTCTACTTTTATACAGGAACTTGCCTTTTTAAGCGCTGGTCTGAGCAATCTAAGTTCAGGCTAGAGTACTGTTTTGACCAGGCAAACTCTGGAGGGAACGTCACTGACTTAACAAAACCTGTCACTTAGTTTCTCAAGTTTATAAAGTATGTTGTCCCGACTGTGACTTCAAAAAAAAAAAAGTAGATTAATGGCCTCATTCGTGAAAAATGAAAGCGGGTACCATCACATCACAACTGTAATGCAACTTATGACATTATTAAGTAAAAACAGGCCAGCTCTAACCTATGGAATCCCAGGAATGACAAATGTCAGTGGAAGGTTATTTGATGAGTAAATTATTTAAAATGATTGTGAAATATAAAAAGTGTTTAATAATTTCCTTTGCCTATTATAAGTCAACAAAATAAAATAAAAAATAATTTATTTTACTCTTCCATTTATAATTTACTCACCCATTATATTTTTCAACACCTCACTTTCACTATTTTCTCAGGTATAAAACAGTTACATAATTTTTCCTCTTTTCCTTATGAGACATTTCCCATTATCCTCATGTAAGATATCCCATTTTCCTCATGTCATGTTTATAATTAGAAGGGTGTGTCTAAACTACCTGGGCAGTATATGATACAACATAGGCTAATCATAGGCTAATCTTACTGTAGCCACAATTGGGTCATACACTCAAATTGCAACAGACATGAGCATTTTAGCCGCGGAAATAGAGTGATTCTAAAGCCAATATCAGAACATCGATCAGAACATCGTTAGCTACACCTTCAAGGACACAGTGTTACTGTGGTAATGAAGAAAACAATACTTGAGTCAGTGGAAGAATTTGCAGAGGAAAAAAACGTCAGAGTCACCGACATCTCACTCCCAGTCAAGCCAAACACCTCCATCCTGTATGACAGTGGACAACCTGTGTTAGATGTTATTGCATGTGAACCCTTGCAAGGCTGCAGGCCTGCAGGGCATCCTCAGTCATTTCCCTAGAGCTGGCACAGATCAACTAGCAGGAGTGTTTGTAGTCAAAGGGAGCGTCTGCGTTAACATGTCCACCATTGATCCTGTACTCAAACATTCCAGGTTGACCGAGACTAATGACTACTGCCCATTATAATTAGCACTCACTTTAGTCATCGCTTGGTGCTTCGAGAGGTTGTTGAAGGACCACGTCACCTTCGTCATGCCCACCACCCTGGAGCGATTATAATTTGCTTACTTCCCCAACACTGCCATGGATGAGGCTTTTGTCACAGCACTGCACACTATCCCACCTGGACAAGAGGTACACTTATGTAAGGATACTATTTTATGACTACAGATCAGCTTTCAACACCACAATGCCCCTCAAAGCTTGAAAGGAAACAGGGAGACCTGGGGCTGGACCCAGGCCCTGAGCAAATGGATCCTTGACCTTCTGACAGGTCGACTCCAGGTGGTGAGAGTAGGCCGCATCACTTCCACCGCACTGACCTTCAATAAAACCGCAAGCTCAGCCCCCTCCTGTACTCCCTGTTCTCCCGTGACAGCATGGCCATGAATGACTTTTCATCAAGTACGCTGAAATGGTCCAACCACGTCGACACTGTGGTGAAGAGGGTTCAACGTAACTCTTTAAACCTCAGGCAACTGGAGACATTTGTCACGTTCCAAAGGATGCTCAGAAGCCTCTACAGATGAAGCTTTAAGGGCTCCCTCTCAGTCTACATCATTGCCTAGTATGGTGACGGCACCATCGGGGGCACCGTGCTGCCCTATATGACATTTACTTCATACAGTGCCGCAGGAAAGCCTCGATGATCATGGACCTTAGCCACCAGATCGATGGGCTGTTTGCACTGCAATCATCTAGCAGAGACAGTTCAACTGTATCTTAACCAGGGCCGGGAGACCCACACCTTAGGGCCCTTTTGCACAATTAACACAAATTCACTCCAGTTAATTTACACACAACATCCACACGCCCAGTTACACACATTCTCTATGGACATTCATGGAAATATATCTATTTTTTGGGGGGGGCGGCAATACATTTTTACCACATCAGAAGACAAATGATGAGTTCTGCAAAGACTGTAAAGTGTAGCATTGATACGCTTAATAATACCAAGTGGTAGACATATTCTTAACAGATTGTGACATACATACTTCACTGCTTTTCTATAGATTACTGCTATAGAGGGAACAATGTTCAAATCCCTTATATTTGCAGTGCAGCTAACATGGGCCTCCATAAATAGAATCTAATTAGAGAAGTTTAAATAATTCATGCACAAAAAGAATAACTATTGGGAATGGCTGCTTCATACCTACCTTGTTCTGTGTCTGTCTAGCTCTTCCTTTCTCCTTCTAACTCACACACATAATTAGTGTCATGGTAACCTACCTGAAATATCATGCTGGCTTGAATTAACCAGCTTCTCTGCATTAATATTTCATCTTGACAAAAGGAAGGATGATTCTCTCTAAGGGAAAGGTGTTCCTTTGCTGACAGACAACAGTACTGTGTTAGGGCTTCCTGAAAAGAACACGCTTTTTACCTAACTGTGCCCCTCTGGGTTTCTTGATTATGTAACGTCTACCACCAAAAGGGTTGTGTTATAATCCTGTCTTATTCTGTCGGTTTGCTCCTTTATTTTCAAGTATGACAAAATGCCATCCAACTGGCATATTACTTAGAATTAAGAAAGTCTAGCTTTCAAGTCAGCTTATTCTTAATCCCCACTGTGACCTGAGAAAACCTTTGAACATTGTTGTCTTCACACACCCAAGAGCAAGCAGTGCCCAAAAATACAGCACGGAATTAAAAGTAATGCAACTAATTCTTGAATAGAAAATTAAATTTACTACTTCAACAAAAAAAAACGGTATCCTTATTTCACTTTTTGGTCAATGCTACAGAGCAAAACAAAGCATTTCACCACAACTTGTATAAAGTATAGATTATATTAGATGCACATTAGCCAAAAAATTATTAATCCTTAGTCATGATGAGAAGCCATTGTGTTGTGCCTCATTTCCACTGGTGCTTTACCCCAGTACCTGGGCTACACTGGTGATTTATGCTAATGGTGGCTCTAGACGTTCCTGTTTCGACTATACGTGTAGTACCAAAGAATTAAGGAGGGGCTCATATGGGGAGGGAAGAGTAAACTATCAATGCAATTTGGTTTTTCGGCTACAAAAAATAAAAGGTGATATTTTCTGGTAGTAAAATAACAAACTATAACGCCACAATAACGCAAAAGCGGAGCCGGCCTAGAAGAGCGAATGTCTCTTACTTACTTACTGACTGACTTATTTACTTACGTACTTACTTACCCACCGACCAACCAACCGACTGACCGACCCTTGTTAAATTGTGTAGTGGTTAGAGACACGGTATATGAAACAACTGGTCCTGTGTTCGACTCCCGTCACAGTCAAAACACGTTATGTCTTTGTTAGTTAAATGTCTAGGATGAAGTTCAGGCCAGACAAAAGCTTTGTTAGTTACAACCTTCAGTAGCTATGTAATAGGATGCCTAAAATAAAACAGCTCTGGTGGATATTAGGATTTGTTCAGGATAGATGAACACTTCACTGGCTACACAATCTTCTCGTCTTTACACTTGACGAAAAAGTCAGTTATATTATGCTAGCAGCGCTAACTCTGATTTTATTTTCAAAATAAAAGCTATAATTGAAATATATAAGGCAATATAGTTAACAGTCTAGTCTGTACATTTTATGTTTAATGTCCGTTACAATATTGTTCTTGTCTTTTCATTTTTACAGACTCGATTGTTAACTATATTGTCTTATTCATTTCAATGATGGCTTTTATTGTGATAAAGAAAATCTGAGTGCTGCCAGCATAATATCCTGCTGCTACAATAACACTAATGAAGCCTCATTTGGCCATCACTATCGTCACCTATATTGATAGATACTGTATCAATGTCATTCACAAATGGTTAATTAGCTGTTAAAACGGCCAGTGGCAAAAGAGGATTTGTTCAGGATAGACAAAATCTTTGCTGACTACACGATTCTCTTGTCTTTTCACTTGACAAAAAGTCTGTTATTGTCACCTTTATTGATACAGTAGTTATTGTATCAATGTCATTCACGAATGGCTAATAAGCTGTTAAAACGGCCAGTGGCAAAAACCATACAGTTCAAAGATGCTATTTGTGGTGGAGGTAAACTTAATAAGAAACGTTACTCAGTTTAACACAATGCTTCATGGTGTCTCGCGACATAGTACAGGCTAATAAGCTTTTAAAACGGCCAGTGGCAAAAGTCATACATTTCATAGATGCTATTTGTGGTGGAGGTAAACTTAATAAGAAAAGTTAGTCAGTTTAACACAATGGTTAACGGTGTCCAACTAAATATTCAAACTTGGCGTGATGTTAATGCGTGACAAAATTATATAATGTCAAGAGGCTATACCAACACCTGGCAAATGTACAGCTCTGTGGCGTAGTGGTTAAAGACACAGCCTTTCATGTGGGCAACCCGGGTTTGACTCTTGAGAGGGCAACAGTGATCAACAATTTCTTTTGCGGGCTAGCTTAACTAGGCTTGCCTGGTTTCTTGTTCTATTGAGTCTGTGGCATCGTACCACCTTTGGTCGTTCCAACTCTTTCCGTTCTGAGTCTTTGCTTCCCTGTACTGTTGATTTATTTTCTTTATTTTATCAGGGATCTGTTTCTTAGATCGGATGAAAACCATTACGAGAAGCCTAAAGCAAATGATACACATCGCTATTCGATTGGCACAACATGCCGCGTTTTCACAGCACGTAACGCGTCAACCTGCAAACCCTGCCCTAAGTCCTAAATTCCGGGGCTTGTCACCAAGTCAGAGCCGGGCTACTCAGCCACGGCCTAGTGGCGGACTGGCGCTGGCCCGTGTCAATGGAAAGAGAAATATTTCTGGACTTTAGGATAAAATACCAATGTTTGGCACCAGATTGATTAGGGGTGGGTCTGGGCCAGCGCAGGATGCCCCGGCCCTCCAGACTCTCCTCCTGGCTACACTCTATGATAGTCCAAAGTTTTAAAGTGGTGTTCACACTGACAGTATGAAATGATTCATGTCATACCCATATCCAGCGGTTAATTTGACACCTCTCAGATTTTCCTCAGTTTGTTCCAGGACCTATTTTTTCACAGATCCGGTCTGCTGCGCATGACTTTCCATTATGGTGTTTGCTTTGCACTGTAAACATTCTTCTGAAAGCCATCAGAGTTCGTAAAGTTGTTTCTGCTGTGCGGATATACAGCCTCTTCTAGCCTCAGCACTGTCTGACAAGATTGTGAAAGTTTTAGTTTTTTGTCTGCTCTTTGCGCTACCGATGTGCATTAATTGCGTCGATTTGCACAACCGGATCCATGACTCTCGCGCTCCCCAATGTGTTCCAGGACCTCCCGATTTAGAAAGACTCTCTTTCTGCAGTTTGAAGAGAAAAAAACCCGAATGAAATCGCAAATGTCAAGACACATTTCAAAAAGCATTCATATGTGGTACTAAATTGGATACAAATTGGATATTTGGCTATATGACTTGCATCCAAACTGTCATCTCCAATTTATTTGAACTGTTCTTTTTCCGTCACTACCAATGTGACATGTTGTTATCTGACATCATAGGCCCAATACCAATGTCCCTCCCTAAACCCTAAGCCCTGAACCCTCACAGACTTAACTGACGTCACCTGGTAAGTGATTTAGTGCAAGAGGCTGCAAGGGTTCAAAATGCTATAAATGGTAATGGGACAGCACTTTGGACATCATCACATTACCTTGACAACGCTGAAACATGTTGCACACTATTGTGAGTTTGGGACTTTTTATTTTACGTTTTTTAATTTCTTCACGGCCAAGGCACTTAACAGATCAACTGCCTGATTTATATGTCTTGCAGGCTCTTGCCCTACAGACTGGACGAGGGGTAATTGTCAATAATAATCTATATTTGCCAATAATCAATGTACTATTTTTGGTCAACAGCATCGTTAAGCAAAAACTAAAATAAAGAGTTGAATAAACTAGGTGTGTAATAAGGTGATTGCATTCCTCTGATTTCATGTGTTCTATGTGCCATCTTAAATCTTTGTTAATGTAGTGTAGTTTACCATTCTTATTCTTTTTTCTCTTATAAGGCGGGTTTGCTGGGATTTTTCTCTCGCTTCCGGGCTTCCCCTGGTAACCCTCGTGTTTCACGTCACAACGCTGAGGGCAACAGTGGGCAATTCCCTCAGGCAAAGTCTGTGGAAATGCGGACATACGAAAAATGTGCTTTGACTGAAAAAGGCAGATAGAAAAATGCAGTTGAGAAAAAGGCAGATAGAAAAATGCAGTTGAGAAAAAGGCAGATCGTCTGACAGAAAATTAAATTATATCAATAGCCATAAAAGGTTGGCAAAATCATGTTTTTCTTCAACAAAGGCCTGTGCATAATCTCATGTGTGTAAGACTGTGTTTAATTACTGGCCCTACAATTTTGTTGATAGCGAGGAACAAATTAAAATCCCTGCATGGTAAGTAGTGTCCATAGAGATTATACACATTCATTTGTTGATGAAAGAAGTTATTTTGCCAAGGCTTTAGGACTATCGATATAATTAACTTTTCTGACTTTTCATAACTGATGGTAAGCTAGTAAAAGCTCCTTCAGTTGTGGTCAAAGCTACCATGGAACGCAGACCTTGGGAAATAGAGGAAGGATATTTCATTAGCATAGTCAAAAACTCTGATCTAACAAAGTGAATATTTGTCATATCCTTCATGATTTTTGAAGTTACTTGTTCTATTGTGATATTTGCATTTATTTTTGCTGCTTAACATTTGGAACATTTAATAAAGGTTCCAAATGTCAGGTTGATAAAAGATCGCTAATGGCTTCACACCATTCATATCAGCTTGTACAATGAAATCGGTGGGTTTGATATAAGTAGTTATTTGCTGTAATGCAGTGGATTGTTTGACGATGACATTATTATTGGGGTTGACAGTCATACTATCACAAGCACATTTTTACTTCAATAAAGTGTGAAATAGATTCACAGGCTTTTTCCCACAGCATCCTCTGCTCTTTACCAACAGCTCTTTTTGATGAAAGCTGGGATCTGAATTGTACTGGTGAATGGAGCTGTTGCTCTTTAATTACCTTAATTTTTAAGCTCAAACAATGATTATTTGAGGATAAGTTGAAAAGGTATTTACTAAAGATTGTGTATCCGCAGAAACAATAATTAGGGGGGATGCACATTTTTCCAGCAAGGTAATGTCAGTAAACAAAAACAGCAGGTGATCTAATAATTATGACAGGTAAGATGTAACCTATTTAAACGTGCATTTCACACTTTAACATATTTCTAGCCAACTTTTTCATTGTTGATTTGTTGATTTGCTCTTTGTTTTTATTGTTTAGAGGTTATTTTAAGCTTTTAAATGGAGAGCCGTTCAGTAGCCAAATGTGACCCGAGCCAGAAGAGATTTGTGCAATATGGCCTGCAGTGTGAACAAAGCCTTTGTCTCTACTGCACACATACCTCTGAAACCTGGGTTTGAATCTATCCCACTGCTCTTTCAGTAAAATATTGTCTCCTCTATCTTTCCCCACTGTCTCAATCAGTAAAGGATTCATACTCAGTACATATAAAGTACTGAGCAATACAGGAATTTCAGGTTTCAAAGGCATTGATTGAACAGCATGGGGAAGCGGAAATGACCAATAGAATGGCAAGTAGCATTTATAACTTGCCCTTTAAAAGCTTGTAACCAACAGGAAACAGCCTACATTTTGAAGGCCTCTCCTTTAAAAGCATTCTAACAATAGAGCCTTGTCAAGATGGAACCACTTCAGGGGGAGAGCCTGCCATCTTGGGAAAGTGTCTGGACATAGAAGTGCTATTCAAATGTGGGGACACAAATGTCCCTCGACAGGTGTTGAGTGGATGCGTTTCTGAATAAAGGTGGCTGTGTTGACAGGTCGTCCATAGAGGACGGTGGTGAAACCATTAAAAAGGCTAGGAGGACTCTCGCTTGTTTTAGCATTGAGAGATGCTCCACTTTGCGTTTTTTTATTTTTCTCAAATTGCTTGCCACATCACAGTATCTCCTGACAGACTCAGGGGACTCCATGACAGAGATGTGTTCTACAAAGCCCATTTCAATATGTCATTTGGCTTCTCATCGCACTGCTCGTTCCATTAAGTACTCGGCAACACCTACACTCTTGGAGGAGAACACATTCACCAGCCAACAACCACAATTGAGGTTGCAGGTGCCCAACCTACTGTACCACAACGACTTGCTAGATTGTGACAAAATCTAGGCAAAACAACCCTTGACCAACAACCCTTGACCAACCAACCCACCAACCCTTGATGGTGCTGAGCCAATTTGTATAGCCACAGACGAGGACCCATTGTCGGTATGCCTAAAAGGATTTGTGAACAGGACACAAGGAGCCCCTTCTTTGCTAATTTCGCAAGTCAGCGCTTATCTAGAGCTCAATCAGTTCATAACTATGATTTTCTGTAGTCAAAACAACATTTTAAATTAATCTGCAGCTGGATTCTGTGAAGTACTGTATATATTTAAATATTGAAGCAGTTTGCCTTCTAGCAATGATCCAGACATTGGTTCATGCTCCATGTCTGGAAACAAAATTGTTGTTCAGTAATTTAGTTTGGAACATAACCACTACTGTTCCAATATGATGCCGAGCTCAATAAAGTGGAACAGACTGAACAACAAAAAGGTATTGGTTTAAATCATTTGAGTCCAATGTGGATATGCTCAGCTTGAAGCGTTAAGCATTATGATAAGACATGCTTTATATTGTGCATATGCTATTGGTAATTTCCATCTAAATTATGGAACTATAATTACCTATAAAGAAGCAGCTGCCATGAAACTTTGAATTTCAGAGTTAGCTCAAAGCATTCCATTGATCAGTGGTAGCTACTGTAACAGATATGTTAGCTAGCAAGCTCATGTGGGCACAGCACCATCAGAATAAAAAAACAGCCCCATCTTTTCGTAATCAATCAATCCATTGTTATAGTGATAACGATTGTATTATTTACTAGCCTCTAAATGGTTTCCCCATTCTTTTTTAATTTAAACTCTCCCTAGCTTCTTAATCACACTAAAGTTCAGTGGGCTACAGTTGTGGTGATGCTTTGGAATGGAGGGTAGGTGTACAAAATCACACTCTGGCAAGGAGTTTTAGCTGGCGGGCGTGACAGGAAGGAGAAGTTCGTTTTTGTAGGATTGGGAGGGAAAATGTGAAGATAAAACAACCTTATTAACTGGTTTCAAGGCCTTAAACTAACAGTTCTGTTCCGAAACCTTAAAGATCACTTTCGATCCATGTTACATTTCTGTGTAACACTGAAAGTTTTAACATGAAACTAAGTGTTTTTAGGTTCTGTTCCATAAACTCACTGTAACCACTTTTGGAACTTCCTGCTGGAGGTTATGACACTTTGTGACCATTACTGAAGAAGTGACAGAAATAGTACACCTATTATTTTAGTCCAGATAGAATTGATCCAAAATAATTGGAATAAAAGCCAAAATACTCATGTGGAGTGCTTGAGAATGGACTTTCAAATTTACCGAACTTTCATTAATTATGTCCATGGGCTTTTTAGTCGGGCAGTGGACTGACTCAGAGGTTTCATTGATCTTTTTGTGTGGAAGATGCACTCTCCTAAGGCCTATCCAGCATCTGTACTCAAGGGACCATCACAGAAAGTACTTTGACTACTATACTGTACTGTGATCATGCATCATGCAATGTGCTCTCAGATCAAAGGATGTCCCATATATGACTGCCCTTCTCTGACCATTACCTCTCACCCTCTCTGGCCTCCTTCTGCATTCGAGGGAAGTATAAATAAGCCATGTTTGGGAAGGCAGTAGATGTGTGCCAGCTTTGATGTAATGCAGAGAAGGTTTAAAATGGGAATTCTCTGCATTTTGATAGATTTGTGATGGTTCACAAAAGGCGCAAGGCTGTGAATAATGTGGTTCATTCTATAGTACTGTAAAGCACACTAATAATCCACGCACTACACTGCTAAGAACAAAGAAATAGAAAAATCATAATAAGACGCTGTCCCAATCCTTTGGAAAGTCAAAATAGCTCTAATATGCAAGTCTTTCAGCCAAATGCATTAAGGCAGTATTCATTATTATACTTGATTTTGACCAAATGTGTAAGCTGACTTCCTTTAGGAACAATGATTCCCTCAAAATAAATGACTATGAAATGAACATCCAAATATTGCTGGTATGAACCCATTAACCAAGTCCAGTGTAGATTTTGGGTCCATTAAGGGCATACTGTACATTGACATTCACTTTACTTACAAAAATGAAAAGAGAGAAGTGATGGGCCAGTCGAAATAATTGTATGAAAAGAACAAAACACTATTCAAACATTTACTGCACCACATTGTTTTCAATTCAAGGCCAGTCATATCAAACATGTCCTTTACCAGCTTCCTATAGAACAGTCCCACTGAGCAATTCCTGGAGGAAACAGTGTGTGCTGATGTATCCCACCTGGGATTTATTCCTGTGCACAGTCATGACAGGGCTGCCCTAATGATTGTCTGATGTTTTCTGACACATAAAGGCTATACCCAGTAGGCCTAGACCGGGTCGGGAGCACCTCCTAGAACATCAATATTTCAGTAACCTCACTCGTCTGTACTAGTGAATGGCATGGACCACCCTGTTCTGCACACTGCTGCTTACTCTACTCGTCCTTACCATAGGGCTTAAAATAACAGTGCACACCTCACTGCACTTACATGTAAAGTTGCTTAACTTGTTCCCCAGTCCCCTATAGGGGAAATATGGACTGGATATAACTGTAGGAATTTCAAATTGTACAAAAGTGTTACCTAAGTGTACATAAGTGTTTCTTTTATCTTAAAACACATCAGAATTAATACAAAGATACATTAATACAATGAAAAGTAATAACAGGTTTTTGTGTAATGGACATCTTCTGAGATGGCTAGAAAAGTCAAATAGAAATTTGAAGAAATTGGGCATTTGAAGACAGCAGTTGCATTCGATCCAAAGAGCTGTGTGCATTAGATGAACAGTACTTAAATGAACTGTACCTCTCAGGAATTACGTTTACAAAGAGTTTATTTGAAAATCGCAGTTACGTTCAGTATGAACATTAATCTGTGGAATTATATGATATATATGCCATCAACATATCCCTTGTGCTATTTGTTCTTAATGACTTGCTATTACGTCGCTCCTTAACATTTAGATATAATGTTCGTCATTAAAGTAATCAATTCAAAATGAAAAAGCCCTCTGTATGAATACCATTTACGGTTAACAGTTAAGGCTAATTTAGGGTTAAGGTTAGACATGACAATTCTGGAGTTAGTGTTAGGAATAATTTTAGGGTTAGTTTACGGTTATGGTAAGACATCACAGTACTGAGGTTAGGGTTAGGATGAAGGTTAAGGGTAATGTTACAAAAAAAGAAAATGCTTGTCTTAACAACACAATTCCACAACAAATAATGCTATTGCGCAAACAGAACGTAATTGTGGTTTACAAATTAGTTGTATATAAACGTAATTCCTGCAATGCTGTGTTGACTTAAAGGTCACTTCCTTGATGAATGGAAGAAATCAAATCAGATGCTTGCTCAGCATCTGGCAGAGACATGTGGCAGCAAAGCATACACTTCTTAATGTTCACCCGGCACAGCCAGAAGAGGACTGGTCACCCCTCTGAGCCTGGTTCCTCGCTAGGTTTCTTCCTAAATTTCAGCCTTCTTAGGGAGTTTTTCCTAGCCACTGAAATTCAACACTGTTGTTGTTTGCTCCTTGGTATTTCAGGCTGGGTGTTTTGTAAAAGCACTTTGTGACAAATGCTGATGTAAAAAGGGCTTTATAAATAAATTTGACTGATTGATTGCTTCGAACCATGAAAGAAAGTCTTAAATGAAATAGCCATGTAAGGCGTGTTAGAGCCAAGAAACACTTCTTTCAATCTTTTCTGCTTGTTGCCTACATAAAAAATGGTTTTGTAGCTGTAAACACATACTACAAGTCCATTTTGTAAGATTTTCTGCTATTCTCGCCTGCTACCCGTAAAAGACAGTAAATACACATCAATTAGTGCTAAAGACAATTTTATTAATCGTAAAGTTTGATTGCATACCTTCAGCACTAGACTATCATTTTTTCCCCTACTAACCTACAAATGGGTACTATTGCTATTCTGCAGGTTCTGCTAATCTACAAAAGGGGTACAATTACTATTGCTACTAATTAGCTAAAAAAAATTGGCCCTAGCCTTCACACCTATTAATACGCTATGGGGACAAGACGCAGGCCTCCTTACTGGTCCTAATTTCAAAACAAACAGCTTGAGGTAGAGCTACATCCCATCCGTAGGGCTCCATTTTTGTGGAATGATCAGCCGATCAATGAGAGAGACGCAGACTCAGCCTCAGCTTTTAAGTCTTTACTGAAGATTCATGTCAGTGGGATCTATGATTGAGTGTAGTCTGGCCCAGCAGCGTAAATGTGAACAGCGAGGAACTGGATTGACAAACCATCCATGCTGTCTCTGCTTGGCGGGCTCCCCTCACTTCACTGGGAAATCCTCTTTCCACCGGGATATCCTCTCTTCAGTGCTATTAACAGGAGCTGAGTCACTGGCTTATTAGGGTTGCCCCGTGCCATCCCTAACAAAGTACATGGCTTCATGTCAGTCTTGTCACATATTCACTGTGAGTAGGCGGTGTCACTGGCTCAATTTTTTTTTATCCAGTTTTGCACCCTGTTGGGCTAATGTGATGGGAGCTTACTTGTTAGGTTATGCTTGTTCTTGTCTCAGGGTGGTTTGTGTGTTGGTGTACTTTTAGAGGTCTGGTGTTTAGCAGAGTGGGTGGAGCCTTCTGCCTGACTGGCCCTGTCCAGAGTTGCCTTCCAACGGACCCACAGAGACCCCACAATATGCCAGGGGACTAGGCTCTGTCTAAGTTGCTGATGTACCCAGTTGGATCTAAGTAATGGCCTCTTTAATTTCTCTGGTCCCCCGTTGGATCGTAGGAGGATCTGAACACTTGGACTATGCCTCAGGACTACCTGGCCTGATGACTGATAGCTCTCCCTGTCCAAAATCCACCCTGGTTGTGTTGCTGATCTACTTTCTGCCCTGTTGTCCCTGACCAGGTCCACCATGTTGCCTGAATTCTACCTGTAGCCCATCTGTTCCCACCTGTATTTATTGACTCCCTAGTCATCTGAACATGAATGTATTAATGAACGACGTGATCTCAAAAGGTAATGTCCTCTTATGATCCCCACCTTGCGAAGCCAGAAGAAGACGTGCCACCCATCAAAGACCGCCATCTCTCCAGGGCTACAGTTCAACAGGATAGTTTTTCCTAGACGCTGTGCATCAATGTTATTGTCGTTTCTTGCTCTTTTGGGTTTTAGTCTTTGTGTCTGTGTAAACACAGTGACAACTACTGATAAAAAAAGGAGGCTTTGTGAAATATTGCACATTGATTGATTGTTGATTGTGTGCCTTCTTGGTGACTGCTGCATATTGTCTTCCCACCTGAGATTGTGGGAAATTGTGGGAAGGTATCTGAATTATGGGAAATCTTGGGAAAGCATTTGAATGAATCTGCTGAATTAGAAGCTGAACACGATCTCAAGAGGGAGAGGATGAGGGGGTCCTGAAGTCAACCACCACCATCACAGTTTTGTTTGTGTTAAGTTCAATGTAATTATATCCACATGGACTCATTCCCGTCAGTGATCAGACCGACCAAAGTCATATAGAAATTTTAATAGTAATGTCTTTTGGGACGTAGAGGGACTAAAGCATGCATTCATTCAGTGTTTCAGTGCTGAAGGATGAAGAGTTGGAGCTTATGTTCCCAAGCAATAACCTTGCATATATGTTTCGGTTGTTCAGGTGTTGGAGGACATAGGGGAGACATTTGATGTGATGGGTAAACGTTTAAATGATAACCGAGATGAGTGCTACATTAGTCATTTGAGACACCTTCCACTATTTGAATATCGACACAACGATGGTGGCTTTAAAACAGGCAAGAATAGTGCAGTGCTCCATTGACAGATTAAATAACTAATGCTTGCTTTCTGGTGACTAGTGAATTCACATCTCAACAGGGCAGTTGAGGGAAATGAACACGCGTATGCACTCATGCACACACGCACGCACGCACGCACGCACACACACACACACACACACACACACACACACAAAGCCTCTTTTATCTGTTCCCACTTTCAGATAGACGAGTGAATATCATGATAGAGCCCGACAAAGCCCAGTTTTCTCTGTGTCACAGTATGAAACGGTCTCCCAGACAGAGACCTTCTTAGGTGCTTTGATGAGGCCTGAGGCTTCACTGATATGCAATCATTACCCAGAGAGAAACTCACAGAAGAGTCCTCTCACCTACTCATGGAGCCTTTTGTACCTGGTCTCCCACTCTCTCCCACTCTCTTTCAATCTCTCAATCTCTCCTCATTAAACACAATTAGACACATTTGTTTGGGAAAGAGGGTCTGATGGAAAGCACGTTTTGGATTTCATAACAAAGGTTGCAGTCCCTGCACACTACTATATTCTCCCAGGTGCATAATCTTCTCTCCATGGGTCCTCATTGGGCCAAGTGTTTTTTTTTTTTGAAACCTTTGCCGAAAATACATTTTGATCTCCAGCACCTGCATTGAAACACGGAGTGTACAACCATTTGCAACATTGAGGCTTTTAATCAAAAAATATTTTAGTTATATATAAACCAAAATAACTTGATAAATGTGAGCATGTTGTGTCCCTCAGGGAATATGTGGGTAATAAATGTAACATTGTTACATGTGTTCTTATATTTATCTTGATGACTAAAACACAAGCTATGTTTGAAGAGGCCCACCTGTAGAAGTCATGTGTGCTTGACCTCTCTTTTCACTTTCTTGAAAGGAAAGCAAAGCAAACAGACAAGATGAACTGGCGGAAAATGGACGACATTGTTTTCGTACTTGCTATCCTTCTGTTGTTTCTCAAAAGAGGTGACTGTGTCACCCTTAATTTGGTTCACTCCCTTTGTCTCCAGCTGAAAGGGTTTCTTGTAAGTGAAGCTCATCTCTGAAAAAGAGTGCTGAATGAACTGAAAGAGAACTGGTGTTTTTTTTTCCTCCCATTTATTGTTTCCACTAATTAAGTTCCTATCACCAGCCCCATTCCCCAGGGAAGGGGAGAAATAATTAAAATGATGCATGAGGTAGGCAGTTTAGCAGCTCTGAAGCTGATGCGCAAAATCAGTTTAGCTTACTGCATAATGAGATGCTTGGTTTCAGTCCTCTGTATGCTTTATAGATGAGGACATTGAGTAGGTGGTGAGTTGGCCTGGTATGCACAATGTTAACCGTACTGTTCGAGCTAGATGTTACTAGAGGCGTGTTGTTAATCTGCACCAAAGGAAAGGGGGGGTTGTTGAGATCTTGCAAGTATTCGGTTACAATGGGGCATGCAATATATACTCAGGAATATACTGTAATTTATGTGTTTAAAAATCTATGTGTCCATATCTGTGCAAACACAGTAATCCTGTGTTCTACAAATACCGAACATCCCAAGGTGTTTTCACACACACACACACACACACACACACACATTTATCCTTGTGGGGATCAGAAAACACTTGGCGTTTGTGCTAACTCTGTTTGCAGACTCACCTCATGCTGTGCTCATGCTGTATTTCGTTGACCACCCACGGCTTGTGCTTAGCCTTTAGCCACTTCTGAGCCAGTCAGAAAATGGGCGAAGAAACCACTTATAAAAGTCAACAATGGAGGGGGACTCAGTATTTTTTGCGCGTTGCGGAAAACAGATCTTTGACATAGTGTTCGCTACTGAGAACGCCCAAGGGAGGTTTTAATTGCTCTACTGCCTGAGCACAAATCAAACACCTAGCAAGTAAACCCTTAAACCTAACCGCAATCCTTTCCCAAACCTTAAGCACAGCTTTAACCTAACTCTGACGTTAACCTACGCCTAAACTGAACCTAGCCTTAACCCCTAAACCTAATGCTTAAAAATAAGTAACCCCAATTCGAACAGTAACCCCTATAAGTTTAACACTAAACAAAACCCTCAAGAAGTCCTTAAACTTTTTCCTATTTGGGAATGGCCAATTTGAGCTCAGTCTGGACTACTGGTCACCACATGCATTTTTAGACCTACAGTATATGAAACTCGTAGATACAGACGCCCACACACACTTACAGGTGCATATGTGCACATACTTGTTGTGAAGCCCAGAAGTCTGAGTTCAGCAACACAGAATGGAGAGCAATTTTGGTTTAATCCTCAATTAGCCTGTGTGTGCTGTCCATCTGGGTTCAGTACATACTGGTAGTCAGTTTTGGGAAATGTTACATTTAAAAGTAACTAATCACAGTTAGTAGTTACAGTTTCCATAAAGTAACTAGGTACATTACTTAGTTACTTGCTGTAGAAAGTAAGTTGTTAAGTTATTTAGTTACTTTAAGATAAGTCCTTTGATTCTATATTCACGTGTTGGTTACTTATGTCCAGAAGGCAGACATTTAACAGGTTATTGTATAATTACATGTCAGGTATTGCACAATCAGTGTCAGTCACCAATATATAATATTATAAATCATTTATCATACACAGCAAGTGACCAATCCTATTATCTCAAGTAAGCATATACCATAATGAGAAACAATATTTGCATTTAGTTCTTTAATCAAGAATCTCTTGAATCCATAAATTATTTTGTATTGCAAGTGCCTCCACATTTTCAGGCCTAGCTTATATTCAACCGCCAATATCTACAGATTTAAATAATAGATAGATCCATTGCAGTGAACAATGAAAAACAAAAAGCAACTGTAGCCTTGTACACTCATAAACATACCTTCTCAAAAAAAGGAAACATTAGGCACATTGTAATTTGAAATCTCTTTGCAATAATGTGCATAATCCATTGATGTTTCATTACTTTATTCAGAGGTGATTAGTTTATATCACCTCTATGACTGGTTATAGGCAGGGCCGGCTCAAGCATAAGCGACATAGGTGGTCGCTTGGGGCCCCCGACCTATGGGGGCCCCAGTCCCCAGTGAGGCCCGGACCAATAGGGAAGAGGGGGCCCCCAAGTCAAATTTTGCTTAGGGCCCCCAAAAGGCTAGGGCCGTCCCTGGTTACAGGTGAGGGTAATGACATAGTCAAAATAGTGAACTGCTTCCTAAGACTGAATCGCGCAGCCCAGCCTTCCGCTGCACAAATCGCTTGCCAACACTACATATCAGTATGAAATTAATTGGAGCTGGATGCGCGGTTATGTTAGGTGTATCATGAACTTTAGCAGGAAGTGCTGGTGCTGCCATCTTTGCATCCTTTTGTTGCCACTTGCTACAGGAGAAAATAAAGGCTACGTAAAAGCCACGTTGGTTGCACTGAGGGAAATTGAGTAGCGCGTTATTTATTTGGAAGATTAACTAGTAAGGGATTACTTAAATTCAAGAACTAACCCATTACATTACACGTTACTGTTAAAAAGTAGTCTGACTACTGTAACATGTTACTTTGTACTTTGTAACGCATTAGCCCCAACACTACTGGTAGTATAGAACTCTTTCTGCCGTGAGCACACCTTGTGGTCAAAACTTGTGGGAATTCTCATAGAATGGCACCAAAAAGCACCCATTTATTTGACAATGTATCCATTTCACACTCATTTTGGATTAAGATAGAATTTTAGGCTGGTGTGCAATTCTTTGATACAATGTTTTGTCATCATCACAAACGAACCTAATTTTACTTGATTCATTATCTTTTCAGCCAATAGAAGTTGCATCCAAAGTAGGGATGGGTGAAATTACACCACCGACCCAAAAGGGTATTTTGGACGATGGAAGGGCAAAGGGGCATCTGTCCTGCCTGCATTTTGTGATAAAACTTTATTTGATCATGCTGTAAAGTAAACAACAAAATAGTTAAACCTTTGAAATTCATTTTAGAACAGTCTGAGCATTTTACATTAGTATGTACACTGACCAGAATAGTTTAGAATTAACAGAGACCTCACACAATGCCCTGGGAATTTACCCAAAGAGAAAAGCGAATGCTCAGCTGGTGTTTCGGCAAACAATGTATTTGTTAGTGTTGAAACTGATGTTTGTCTTGGAACCAACTCACCCGCTTTAAACATTTGTATAGTGTAGCCTTTTTGGAAATCGTTGTTCTTGCTCAGGGTCTCTTTCTGAGATAAAATTATTCATGCATTCCGCCCATTATTATCATTCCCCCAGATTAACTTGACTCCAATATTCACAAGACCAGCCAGTTTGACTCCAGCTTTGTGTTAAAATAATATGTACATATGCAGATGAGTGGGGAGAGTAAATTGAGTTGAGGATCAGGCAGAGTTATCTGCTTACGTTTGCTAGAATCCCAAGGATTACTGGAAATACTTCAACATGGGTTCCAGTTTATGTTGGTGGTGTGTTAATAACTCAACTTAAATCACCATGCGAAAATTATTATCGAAGAGTATGCACAGTGCGAAGTGAGTTTGACCACACACTATCATTTTAAGTGCCATTACTTACAACTGTCTGATTCTGATTTGTCATTAAACCTACAGAAGCCCTGAACCGTGAGGTTATTATTTTTTTTGGTGCTGCATCTTTAAGTTTATCTCGTAATTTTGAGATAGTATCTCATTATAACAAGATAACTATCTCGTAATAATGAGATAAACCTTAAAAAAGTTAATATTGTTATTTCTAGATACTACCTCATTATAACAAGATAAGCAGCAGCAAAAAAAGTTTAGTTTTATTTCAAGATAAAATAATTATCTGATTCATTCATATGCAAATTACCAGAAAACTTAAAAAATTAAATCACTTATGGTTCAGGGCATCTGTATTAAACCTCTCATATTTGATTTGGACAATGAAGATTAATTATGTTCTAATCTTTATTTTCCAATTGCCTAAGCAGGTATTGAGTGCAAATTCTGTATTTTTGGTCCGGTATTGTAGTGAAGGCTACATATTCCATTGTATTAGGCATTGCATAATACAACATATCAATTAATAAGGCTGATGGCAAACAATTATTTATCGAAATTTGAAGTGCAGCAATGTTCGCACACTGGTAGGCCCATGTGCAAATGTTTCCGAAACGCAACTTGTGTTTACATTGCACTGCACATTACATTGTGCTGCACATGCAAGCAGTTTCTAGTCTAGCTCCCTACATCATTGACTCGAGTCTCGAACTGTTTGTATGTAGTGGCACAATGTTAATAATGAAGAGGCTGTGCACTCAGACTTCAGGATGACACTCTACGCTGGTTGGATATACTTGTTCCGAATGTAACAAATCATACTTTATTGTTTTAGGACAGCCTAAGCCTTTCCAGGTAACACAACTCACAGCAGCATAATCCTGTTTACATAACCCTTGTATTCTAGCTGTACTACATGTTTGCTTCTACACAAATTCTGTCTGTAATAGAGAACAAATGCTGTTGGACAACACAAGCAAATAAGGCTGATTTATTCCCGTTTGAATAAAAACAGTTGGAATGTATAATCTACTTTGATAGAGGCAGTGCAGAAAGACGGAGGAGACTTTGCTGGAAAAGCAGTGGCCAGTGTTGCAGTGGTACATGTGATTTGAAACCAGTGGCTTAGACCACTGGACTGTCCCAGGCTACTGTCATCACTGTTGAAAGGTTTGTTTCAGTCATTAATGTTTGAGGAAAAGGTCTAGATAATCTAGCCAGCTATTATATTGGTTGTACACCATGTACTGTATGTCAGTGGGATATGATTAATATTTATGGTCCAAAATGTAATGTCATATTAGCCTACATGAATCGTTTTAATAACAACTGAACAATTTCCTCTAGCTAGATTTAACTCCCAGAGCAATTCCTGAGAAAAGCGTTGATCTAGTTGGTAATACGACCAATTAATGGAAAAATATCAGAATTGGTCTGTGTGGAGTGTGCAACATAAAAAAAAATACAGAAAGAAAATCCGGTGTGGGACGGTTTTAGCCCGCTGGCTGCCTGTAACTGACCCTAGGCCTAGGCTCTAACCCAACAAGGAGGCTAGACTAAATAAAATCGGTACCATCTGTTGGTTGGCTGATTAGATTCTTATCTGATTTTGTTGTACACTGAATTCGCCTGACTTTTTTGGATAATACATGCCGAGGTTCAGCCCCGAGCCCCTGCAGGCCCTATGCCAATTCAACCCCTGATTATACCATTTAGAACATCATATGCTCTATCATACGTGCATACAGTAATCTCACGTTTTTTCACCAATAAATGCAGTTCTCTGAGATTGCTCAAAGTCCTTTTCATTTTGAGACCTTTCCCCTTCAGAATAATTGCATAATTGGTGAAAATAAAGATACTAAAGCACATTTCATTACTATTCTAGTAGTTCTTCCATAGACAAATGTTATGTATGGGAATTAACTGATTGTTTAATATATTAAAAGTACATTTCGTACTCATTACACAGTACATATATACAACTTTCAATCAATCTTTCTCTGGTGTCATCACTGTAATTTCCATTCCAACATTAAATCCGTTGATATTGCCACCATCAGTGTCATGCTATACCATTTGTAATGTATGAAATACTGTATGACTTTGCTTCGTCCACAACAATTCAGATTATTTTTATTGTATATTTATTGTGTATTTATGACTGGGGCCAACACATCTCTCCTGGTCGTCTCCAACCACACACGGTCTTAACCTCTTCTTCCACAACAACAGTCTTAATGCCCAGGTGTGTTGCAGATTTGGTCCTCAGTCCACAACAGTTTTTTTATCCGACACTTGACTGTTGCGTTTTAAGGCTAATCTTGTAGTGTCTTGTAGGCCTGAACTACAAAAGCTACACAGCTGGTTAATTAGGCTTTTCTAAAAGCTTTCCAAAAGCCAGTTAACAAGACTGCCAGTACTGTATATCCTACCCTCGCCCAAAGGTTTGAAATGTCTCAAATGGCTCCTATTTCAATTTAATATATAATTTGGTCGTTACTTGTTATTATGTGGCAAGAGTTGTCTCTTTCAAGAGAGAACCCCAACATAAGAACAAAGTATAGGCTCACATAAAATGTAAACTTGGAAGATTACATTTTGTGTTTTTCTACTAAGAACATTGACTTTTCAGATTAAAAACCTAAAAAAATAAATAAGTAAAAGCCTCAAAGACTGACTAAATGTATCTATTTCAATAGCAGGCCTACTGTTATTCTACTTTCACAGTGTAGCTTGGATTGGCTGGACTGTGACAGAACCAAAAACCCTATGGGATTTATAATTTTAGGTCATTCTGAGTAGCCTCTATGTCAGTGTTCATCAAGGTCTTTTTTTACACAGTGCCCTTTCTTCCAGGTCGGATAGTTTGGGTAAAGTTTGTCAAAATTACAGCCTTACCACTACTCAGGCATGACAAATCCAGAGCTGCTTTTCTCCCTTTGGCACTGGTGTTAAACATTTTCGCTTTAGCGATAAAAACATTTATAAAAATAAGAAATAAAATAATGCATGCAAGGGCTGCTTATTGTCCTCTCCCCATCTCAGAGTTACCCCCCCCCACACACACACACCCCAATAGTTTCTTAAGCAGGGTAGCTTGTGCAGAAGCTGAACTGAGGCGGCAGATTGAATTGAAAATTGCTCAGCGCGGTTTGAATATGTAGAGAGGCAGTGAAGCGTGGCCTTGGTGGCGCCGCAGAGTGAGCCCCCCACTCTGTTGATTTATTGTGTTTACAGTACCCACTGATTCACTATCATCCTCTGCACCACTGCAGCAGACGCTGTTTGGCATGCACACTGTGGGCCGGTGGTGCTGGGGCAGGCGCACACCTTTTCCTCTTTCTCTCTCTTCTTAATTATTCTTCTCTGTCTCTCTGTATTTCAATTACTTTGTCGGCGTAGCTCATGGAATACATATTAGGAACTCTGTTAATCCTCCTGATCAGACCTCACCCCTCACTTAGTCGTGCATCGGCTCTCCTCCTTGGCCCTAACCCCTCCCGTAGTCATTACCGCCCCTGCGATCGTGGATGCAGGCCAGACAGTTTTCCCCTCATACGGTACAAGTTTTGGTGGAAACTCCCTGGCTGAGCTGGCAGTGTAATTACAAGCAGAATGGTTTGACTAGAAAAAAGCACTTTCTTCCAGTTACTCCGACAGGGGCCCATCTAGACCATACATTTGATTGCTATACCCTCTCGAACATTGTGCAGATGGGCTCTGTTTTGACATACTTTTTCTCCCAATAAGTGCTAAATATATATTTTTTAAATCTTTTCTGTATTTGCATTATGTTAAATTCTACTATATTAATACTGTAAAATAGTGGGGAAGGGGGACCCGCCATCCGCAGCCGCTACAATAATTTAAAGGAAGGCTGTCGACGGCCCCTATAGGTTCTAAAGACTAAACCATTTGGGGCATGACATCAGAGATAGCACAGAAAGTCTGACAACTAACACAGAGAAACATCCCCTATTTCTTGTTACCGCTGGCATTGCCACTCAGGTTTTTTTTATTGACACCAAAGGGGTGCCACATCACTGGAAAAGAAAATAATTCTGGTTGTGTTGGGGGCACTATTGCAGTGTGTTCGGTTCACTTAAACGTGGTGGGGGGCACTATTGCAGTGTGTTCGGTTCACTTAAACATGGTGGGGGGCACGATTGCACTGTGTTCCGTTCACTTAAAAGTGGTGGGGGTCACTATTGCAGTGTGTTCCGTTCACTTAAATGTTTGGTAAGTTCAAGAAATATTTGCAATGAATGACTTGCTTCAAAGAAAACTTTTACTTTTACAGTTTACACAGAAAGTCAAACTGAGATTTGACTTCTGCGTTTATCCCAAGATGGCAAATAGGTTTGTATTTTCAAGTAGATGTCTCTTGAACCTTCCTAATAAAATGCATAACCCATTATACTGTTAGCACAAAAAAAAGCTAAAAGTCAAAAAAAATTAAATAAATTTATGTCTTGGCTTAAATCAGTTAACCCATCACCTAATTTATCGCATAATTTATGGGTATTGAATAGTTGTTGTACATCATGTTTTTAAGCACTTTTCACAGCTTGTTAATTAGCTTGTCTAAAAGAGAGAGAAACTAGTGATAAAAAACTATCACTACACGTTCGCATGACAATGGAGTATCCCTTCCATTTTGACCACGCATTAGATTCCTGACACAGATATGACAGACTGCAGCTGCTCCCCTGTAGGCCGCCATATGCCCTCTACTTAACCTCTGATCCTTATCTCACCCCAGGCTCTACACAGTCCTGGTTTCACTAGAACCCTGCAGTGGATCTCTGTGCAGTCAGCAATGTCAGAAATCCCACACTGGAGACATGATGAGTTTGCTGAATTTGTAACATCCTTTTATTCTACTGGGTGGGACGGTTACATTCTGACCATCACTACCCACATCAAGATATTGTAGGATTCCATAGTATTGTGTAGTAAACTGTAGTCAACTGAAGTACACTGTAGAAAACTATACTACACTTAGTAGTACCCTTCAATCATCTATAGTGCTTGATTTGATGGCAAACTGTAGAATACTAAAAGTGTATAATACCTTGATGGTAAAATGCTTAGCAAATTTGGTAGTAGTGTAGAATTTCATATTATAAACTGTTGTACCCGTCATTGTGTAGCAATTCCTATACACACACAAGTAGTTTATTAGGCCCACCAATCTAGTACAAGGTTGGACCCACCTTGTGCCTCCAGATCGTCCTGAAATCTTCTGGGCATTGATTCTACAATGACGTCAACCAGTTGATTGGATGGCAGGATATCCATGCTGCAAATAGCCTATTCCATCTCATCCCGAAGACGCTTGGGTTAAGGACTCTGGACTACAGAGACTACTCGAGTAAACTGAATTCATGGTTATATTCCTGGAACCATACTGAGACAATACAGGCTATGTGACATGGCCCATTAACCTGCTGGAAGCATTCATGTGACGGAGGGGAAACTGTAGCCATGAAGAGATACACCTGGAAAGCAGAAATTGCTCATTTGGCATCAAGGGACCTAACGGGTGCCAGAAAAACATTGCCCACACCACAAGCCTTTACCGTTGACACCAGGCAGGACGGGTCCAAGGTCGCTGGTTATGTCAAATCCTGACAGTGCAATCAACATGAGGCAACAACAACTGGGACTTGTCCAATGAGGCATTGTTTTTCCACTCCAGTTTTCCAGGTGTAGATGATTGAATGCCCACTGGAACCATGTGCACTTGTTTGTCGGCTTATAGTAGTGGAACCTGGTGTGGTCGTCGACCTTAATAACCCTGGACTAATGAGTCGTGCACATCACTGTAGTACTGTCCAGTTATTATTAATATTGCAACTAACTGTTGCCATTCTCTCAAAATAAGCTATGTTTGCCCTCAGGTCTGCCGCTAGATTGATGTTTTTTGTTTGTTACATAAGTCTCAGTAAACTCTAGACCAGGAGTCTCCGACAGATCATTGGAGAGCTACTAGTAGCTCACAGTCCGTTTGTGAATAGCTCGCAAAACAATTCTAAAGGTACACTTTTTGTATCTTCCACCACAAACTGTCATGAACAAATTCATCAAGTATTAGATACAGCATGCTCCCAGCTACTAATATGTAATCAAGACAACACTGACATTTTCCCACCCCTTTTAGACATTATTGGCCTAAATAGCCAAATACCAAATACAATATCTGGCCGATGGTTTGCAGCATGTTGGCCCTTGTCGGTGTTTGTGGCGTGATTTACCGATCCCCTGTGGCTAATAACAATAACCATGTTTTGTGGGTTGACAGAATTAATTCTCTCCATAACCTTTCAAAAAATGCTAAATGGTTAAATGTGGGCAAAGATTATATCACGAGAAAGCACATTTTTTATGTATTATTTGTTATTTGTGTGTAATAGGCTCCAGATTTATCAAAGGTTGGCAAATTAAGCATTCAAAGAAAAGAACACCCTACCTACAGTTGAATGTGCGATATGTTCATTAATACTGTGGGGTTGCTTTTTTGCCTCTAGCACTGGGGCTCTTGAACATGTGAAAGGCATCGTGAGTCCCTCTGATTATCAAGCTGTTTCAGTGCGCAACTTTCAACCTAGTGTCCAGAAACTGGGTCTGGGTTGAAGGTTGTGGGTCTTCCAGCAGGACAAGAACCCACAACACATGAAAAGGTACTGAGAAATGCTAAGAAACGCCAGACTCTTCTGAAGTGCTCAATAAAGACTCCAAATCCAAATCCTACAGACATCCTACTGTGAGAGATGAAATCAGCAGTTGGGCAAAGGCACCCCTCAGACATTTTACCCCTCAGCTGCAAAACTAGAGTGGTTTGCAGCAGAAGAGTGGGCCAAGTTGCCATTACAGATGTGCAGGAATTGTACAGATGGTTATAAGAAGCATGTAACAACAGTTTTTGTTGCCAAAGGATGTGCAATCAAATAATTAGGTCTTGGGTACCAATATCTTTGTCAATGCCATGTGTTAGGAGCTATAGGATCCATATAGTCAAGTTTTAACCCTACTGCTTTTGTATGGACTTTAGGCAAACTCACTGGATCCTACCCACACACACACACGGTCAGTCATAACATGTATACACAAGTACACAGTCTGCAGATACAAACACACACTTTGAAACATATTACATACACGACTGCTGCTCCTTATTTTCTATAATGTTGTCCAGTCTCATTGCCTCCATCTAGGCCTGTATGAATCTCAAATTCCTCATTACCCTGCACAATGACTTGGCACTGGTACACCCTGTAAACAGCCATGCTATTGTCATCGCCATATTTTCATTGTGTACATATTACTTGTCTTTGTAGTTTTCTATATTTTGCATTTATTTTTATGGTCTATTCCTATCTCTCATACTTTTTAACCATGTATTGTTTGAAAAGGGCCATGAGTAAGCATTTCACTGTTGGTCTATGCCATTTGTTTTCAGAGCATGTGACTTATTCAGTATTATATGATTTACTTCTATGCATTTAATCCTTTCTTGGCAAATTCCAAGTAGAGATATATTTTGAAAAACAGTCCCCTGGGTTTATGAACCACATGGGGAATTACACATACGCCGCTCACAAAAATCGGTATAATATCAGTTCTAAGGTATATTTTAGATTCATTATTTGCAAGTAATGACTCTGAAAAACATGACTCACTGCTGCCCAATAGTGAGAACTTAAGATGTTCAGAACAGCTCAAAAACTGGTTGAAACAATTAATGATGGTCAGAAATGCAATCCATACTTGGCTAACAGCAATGTTATTGCAAAAGACATTCTGCCAAAAGGTATTGTTTTGCAAGGTAGATGGAACATGACTATGGATACATAAGGAGCATAGTCATAACTACTTTTAGTCAAAGCAAAAAAAGGCTACTTCTAAATAAACTCTTCTCCTGAGGGACTAATAAACAGCATACTAATATAACTTTTTGGAATTATATAGAACAACTTGTTCCCCCTTTACACTCATGGGAATTTGCTAATGTACGGTTGCACTGAATTAAAATGTTTCTTTCAGGAGAATTATTAAAAGCATATGCATAACCATGTTATCAATTGAAACACTTTGGAGAATACGGGGACAAAAGGTGAGCATGTGACTGTTAGCTTGACACAAGACTAAATTTGTTAACACATTATTTTGAGTCCCAAAAGTGTGTCTGTAGATGCTCTACAGATTATCTACTGACTGTCAGTAACATTTACTAACCCCAACCCTTAGTCTAACATTTACATCTACTTACCTTTAGTCTAACCTTTATCCTGACCCTCACATTTACCCTAACCCTAAAACCATCTTCTAAACCTGACCATAACCTAAGCAAGCTGTTGCTTATCAATAGACAGTTTCTTGAATAAATGTTGATAGCATCACTATCTATAGAATATCTACAGATTGAAATTAGGAGTCTCACAAAGTGTAACGCTAAAGTCAAACAATACAATGTTGGGTTTATTGTGTTGGTTATTGGTTGATGGCGAATTGTGAAAATCATAGGTTCAAAGGTTCAAAAGGTTTATTTGTCATTTGCAATAACAAGTTATGGCAATGAAATGCATGGGCAATGAAATGCTTGAAATGCTGCGACAGAGGATCCCTGGTAAATGTAGGGTAGGTGCAACCAGCGCTTCATTTGTTAATCGGGACGACCTGGAATACAGCAGTGATGGCAGGCTCAGAGGCACAGGAATGCTTGAGAAAACAGGTGAATAACACAACAGAGCACCGCAGCAGAGTAAACAGCCATGTACAGTGGATATAAAAAGTCTACACACCCCTGTTAAAATGCCAGGTTCTTGTGATGTAAAAGAATGAGACAAAGATAAATCATGTCAGAACTTTTTCCACCTTTAATGTGACCTATAACGTGAACAATTCAATTGAAAAACAAACTGAAATCTTTGAGTGGGAAAAATAAAAAATAAAGAACTCATAATAACCTGGTTGAATGAGTGTGCACACCCTCTTATAACTGGGGATGTGGCTGTTTTGTGAGCATATAACTGGGGATGTGGCATGAGCTTCCAAAGCATGGTTTATTCACCAAGTCTGAATGCTTTAAACAGCAATCCAAAGTATTCACCCACCTTGGACTTTTGAGTTACAACATTAAAACAGAATGTATTTAATCAAACATTTTTGCCACTGATCAATGCCAAAAAGTTAATGTCAAAGTGAAAAATTAAACCTGCAAATTGTTCTAAATTAATTGTAAATATAAAACAAAAAAATTGATTGCATAAGTACTGTATTCACTGCCTTTACTATGACAAACCTGAATGATATGTGGTGCAACTAATTGTCATTAAAAGTCAGGTAATTATTGGAGTCCACCTGTGTGCAACTCAGGTGTTTCACATGATTTCATGTTAAATGTAACTGTCCCTGTGAGACTTCACAGTTAATTCATACAATTTCTAACAAAAGACAAAGGTACATTACAAGCATATAAGGTTCTTCAAATGCAGCAGTCGGGGTGTTGAATATCCCCCGGAGCACATTGAAGTCCATTATTGAGAAATGGAGAGAATATGGCAGAACTACAATTCTGTCTCTAGAACAGACTGTCCTCGAAAACTGAGTATCCGGGCTCAAAGTGCACTTGTCAGGCAGGCCACCAAGAGACCTATGACAACTCTGAAGTAGTTGCAGTCTTCCACGGCATAGCTTGGAGACACTGTGCATAATGCAGCAGTAGCCCAGTTGCTTCACAAGCGTTCCTTTATGGGAGCGTGGAAAAAAGAAAAGCATTGTTGAAAACAACATCAATCCTGGTCTAGAGTTTTCCAGAAGGCATGTAGGGGGACACACAACTAGAACAGGCTAAATATGTAAAATTGTAATATTTGTTAATTTACATCATATCACAGAACAAAAACTTGTTGGTTGAAACTGCTAACAGAACAGTTTCAGGTTAACAGAACACCTACGGAGCCACACTTAAACTGTTCTTACTGTGTTCACGCTTTTAGTTAGCTAGCAAATATAAGCCTACATACCCTACAACATGTATTGGTGGCTAATCCATAGCTCTACAAACGAGGAGACATTACATGACAACAGTCTCTCTCAAACAGCTGATGAAAGCATTCCTTCAGAAAAGCAATCAACTTCCAATGAAAATAAGCCTATGGGAAATGAGAAACGCATGGGTAAGGCCCTCCAGCGTGACAAGCCATCCAAACGTCGAAAATATCAAGAATTCATACAATTTGGATTCACTTGCTTTCCCATTAACAGTGTGCATCATCCCCAGTGTGTTCTTTGCTCAGAGGTTCTTGCACACTAAAGTTTAAATCCAATGAAACTGAAAAGACATTTGCAAACCAAGCATAACTCTTGTTGATAAATCAACATGTTTTTTCCGCCAAGGTCAGGTGGCTTTCATAGGGGAAAGTTCTCACCAGCCTGTTTGAGCTGCGTGATGAAGTACACATTTTCCTGATCGAGTCTGGGTCCCAACTCCCGGATCACCTGATAGACCCCAAATGGTTGGTAAATCTTGCATATTTGGCATGCACAGTATATTCGACAAACTAAATGTGCTCAACTCATCACTACAAGGCACAAAACGACAACCATTCAACAGAAACTGGGTATCACCTGTCATCCGACCTGGAGGACACGCTGATGGAGCTGTCCAGTGATCGGACCTTAACGGCAATGTTCACCACAACAACACTTGCTGAATTCTGGATTTCAGTTGCAGAGGTTGGAGGAATACCCAGGACTACCCAAAGCAGTGACGGATGTGCTGATTCCATTTGGATCAACCAACTATTGTAAGGCAACATTTTCTACATTGACATACACCGATCAGCCATTACATTATGACCACTGACAGGTGAAGTGAATAACACTGATAATCTCGTTATCATGGCACCTGTCAGTGGGTGGGATATATTAGGCAACAAGTGGACATTCTGTCCTCAAAGTTGATGTGTTAGAAGCAGGAAAAATGAGTAAACACAAGGATCTGAGCGACTTTGACAAGGGCCAAATTGTGATTGCTAGACGACTGGGTCAGAGCATTTCCAAATCTGCAGCCCTTGTGGGGTGTTCCCGGTCTGCAGGGGTCAGTACCTATCAAAAGTGGTCCAAGGAAGGAAAAGCGGTGAACTGGCAACAGGGTCATGGGTGGCAAAGGCTCATTGATCCACGTGGGGAGCGAAGGCTGGCCCGTGTGGTCCAATCCAATAGACGAGCTACTGTAGGTCAAATTGTTGAAAAAGTTAATGCTGGTACTGATAGAAAGGTGTCAGAATACACAGTGCATCGCAGTTTGTTGCATATGGGGCTGTGTAGCTGCAGACCAGTCAGGGTGCCCATGCTGACCCCTGACACTGCTGAAAGCGCCCTACAATGGGCACATGAGCATCAGAACTGGACCACGGAGTAATGAAAGAAGGTGGTCTGGTCTGATGAATCACGTTTCCTTTTACATCACCTGGATGGCCGTGTGCGGGTGCGTCGCATACCTGGAAAACACATGACACCAGGATGCACTATGGGAAGGAGGCAAGCTGGTGGAGGCAGTGTGATGCTTTGGGCAATGTTCTGTTGGGAAACCTTTGGTCCTGCCATTCATGTGGATGTTACTTTGACACGTACCACCTACCTAAGCATTGTTGCGACGACTTACAACGACTTCAAGGTGTTGACTTGGCCTCCAAATTTCCCAGATCTCAATCCACTCGAGCATCGGTGGGATGTGCTGGACAAACAAGTCTGATCCATGGAGGCCCCACCTCACAACTTACTGGATTTAAAGGATCTGCTGCTAACGTCTTGGTTCCAGATACCACAGCACACTTTCACAGGTCTAGTGGAGTCCATGCCGCGACGAGTCAGGGCTGTTTTGGCGGCAAAAGGGGGACCTACACAATATTAGGCAGGTGGTCAATATTATGGCTGATCGGTGTATATCAAAAACAAATACAGATCACATCTCAATGTGGAGGTTGATCTCAGAGTTGCCATTTCAACGACCAAACCCAGGATGCAGCTGTCGTGTTCCAAAAAGCAGGCCCACCCATCTCACTAAATAAGTTGCTCAGACTTCACTTACTAATAATAAACATATGAGACAAAACAGATCCTTAATATGAAATAGTTGATAAGGGTTCTTTCTTTAATCATGTTTATATAATCTACTGAGCTTGTCTACATTTGTGCCGCATTGTGAGTCCTTATGTTGTGTGTGTGTGCGGGGGGTTCGCAATATTTCAAACATTTGTTTTTGGAGATCGCATGTGAAAAAAGTTTGAGAACCCCTGAACTATTGTACCGAGTTACTTATACCCCTCCACCAGTGTTATCATGCTATAGTCACCAGATTTTTTTTAAATCTAGATGCATCCATTCTCTGCCAGGTCCTGACTATGTCCCCCAGTCCAGTGCAGAGATGGCTAAGGGCATCCTCATAGCCAGGGCCTGACAGTGGCTCCCCCAAGGCACGGGTTCCCGACTGCAAGACCGGGAATGCCCGATACTGGGAGGGCGGGGCGACAGCACCGGGACAGGCGGGTGCTCCACCTAGAAGCAGCACAGGACATGGCGTCGGGACAGGCGAATACTCTACCTCGAAGCAGGACATGGCACCAGGACAGGTGGAGGCTCCGCCTCTCGGAGGACCTCCTATAAGACCCCATAGCTCCCCGAAAAATCAAATGGGGTGGACTCTGGGTGGTAGACGGCTGCCGGGCAGGGACTGGGGTGGCAACAAGTCGCGAAGTAGGGACTGGGGGCGGACTTTCGGCGGCCACAGCAGGCAGGGCAGGACACTGGGTGCTAATAGCGGGCCTGGCAGGACACTGGGTGGCGACAGCGGGCCTGGCAGGACACTGGGCGGCTACACCGGGCCTGGCAGGACACTGGGCGGCGACAGTAGGCCTGGCAGGACAGTGGGCGGCGACAGTGCCCTGTTCTCTTCACAAATGAGAACAGGTTCACACAAAGCACATGACAGACATGAGAGTCTGGAGATGCCGTGGTGAACGTTATGCTGTCTGCAACATCATCCAGTATTACCAGTTTGGCGGTGGGTCAATGAAGGTCTGGGGAGGCATATCCTTGGAGGGTCGCACAGACCTCCATGTGCTAGCCAACGGTACCGACTGCTGTTAGGTACCGGGATGAAATCCTCAGACCCATCGTCAGACCTTACACTGGTGCAGTGAGCCCTGGGTTCCTCCTGGTGCAGGACAATTCCCAGCCTCATGTGGCTAGAGTTTGTAGGCAGTTCCTGGATGACGAAGGCATTGATGCCATTGACTGGGGCTCACATTCCCCAGACCTGAATTCAATTGAGAACCTCTGGGACGTTATGTATTGGTGCATCCTGGAGTTTTTTTGCCACTCAAGCCAACCTTGACTCTCATACGGACATTGAAACATATGCTTCTTCTGTTCTGGATTACATCAACGTCTGCATGAAGAATTTCACCACCCACAAACTAATAAAAACCTTCCCCAACCAGAAGCTGTGGATGAACAGAGAGGTCCGACAACTGCTAGGCACGCGACACTGCTTTCAGATACAGCAATGTGGAGGATTATAGCTCATCCCGGGCCAACCTGAAAAGGGGCATCAAGATGGCTAAAAATGACCACAAACTGCAGATTGAGGAGCACTTCAACAACAAGTCCGAACCCCGACGCATGTGGCAGGGCATCCAAGTCATCACAGACTACCGGCCAAAGTACCCTACCCCCACAGCCAGGGACATCTCCTTCACCGACGAGATAAACAGGTTCTACGCCTGCTTCGACAGGGACAACAAAGAACAAGCCATTAAAGCTAAACTCCCCCAGACGACTGCCCCCTCAAACTATCCACCGCAGATGTGTCGTCTGCACTGAGCAGGGTGAATGCACGCAAGACTGCTGGACCTGATGGCGTCCCTGGGCGTGTGCTCAGAGCATGTGCTGGGCAGCTGGCCGAGGTCTTTACTGAAATTTTCAAGCTGTCACAGGCCCAGGCGGTTGTCCCCATGTGCCTGAATGACTTCCGACCTGTCGCATTACACCCATGAACTGCTTCGAAAGACTAGTTCTGACCCACCTTAACTCCTGCCACCCCAACCCTGAATTCTTACCAGTTTGCCTACCGCCATCTCCACAGCTTTACACTCTGCCCTGACCCACCTGGACAAAACAAACACCTATGTGAGAATGCTGTTCATAAATTTTAGCTCAGCATTCAACACGTTCATCCCCTCTAGGCTGGTCAATATACTCCATGACCTGGGAATCAGCCCCTCTCTCTGCAACTGGACTTTGGACTTCCTAACCAACAGACCCCAGTCTGTCAGGTTAGACAACTTAACCTCCTCCACCCTGATCCTGAATACTGGTGTTCCACAAGGCGGCATGCTGAGCCCCCTCCTGTACTCTCTCTACACCCACAACTGCGTTCCTGTACATAGTTCCAACACCATCATCAAGTTCGCAGACGACACCACGGTGGTAGGCCTGATCAATGACAATGACGAGTCAACCTACAGGGATGAGGTCAAGTGCCTGGCAGGATGTTGCGCTGACAACAACCTGGCACTCAATGAAAAGATGACCAAGGAGCTCCTTGTGGATTATAGGAAGTCTAAAGGCAGCAGTCATGCCCCAGTTCTCATTGATGGCACTAAGGTTGAGTGTGTGTCTAGCTTCAAATCTCCGGGGATCTCTCCTGGACCCTAAACGCCTCAACCCTGGTCAAAAATGCGCAGCAGCGCCTGTACTTTTTGAGGCTGAAGAAGGCCCATCTGTCTTCAAAGATCCTTGTGAATTTCTACCTCTACACAATCGAGAGCATTCTGATGAACTGTGCCACAGTGTGGTTTGGCGGATGCTCCGCGGCCAACCGGAAGGCCCTAGAACGGGTGGTGAAAACCACCCAGCACGTCACTGGTGCCCAGCTCCCAACCATCATAGCGTTGTCTTTGCAGGGCGCGCAGCGTCATCTGAGACCCTTCACATCCATGCCACAAACTGGTTGCCCTCCTCCCATCAAGCAGGCGGTACAGGTCTCTTCGTTCCTGCACCAGCAGGCTGAGGAACAGTTTTTTTTTCCATTTTCTCTAACCCTGAACTCTGTGACCCATCACTAACCATACACACCTGCCCACTGCTTAGTTCTGCCTCTCAGGGATTTTGTTGCACTACTCCCTTGTACTACTGGACTCTGACACTGCCTTGCAAAGTCTGATAAGTTGTTATATGTACGTGTCTACCATGGGAATCTCATTGCTGCCATCCTGGCATTTCAGTTGCACATACTTCCTTACACATCCAACTTGCTCGATTGCACACTCTGAATTGCCATTTATCCTTGCTTTTGCCTCATTGCACAACTATTCCATTCCCACTTGTACATACATATACTCAGGGACGCTGACAGGAATGACAGGGCCCGGGACAAAATTTAACATTTAGGACCAAAACCATGGACCAAAAAATTAATTAATAGTAATTATATTACTGTCCAAAAAACAGGTCATAAAAGTTTTATTGTTTAATGTTTTAAATCATAACTAGGCCACATTCAAATCCATTTGTTTTTAACACAGGCAATTAATTATGTCACATCTTTTCAATTCCTACCTACTCAGTCCCAATCAGCCATTACTTAACTGCTACACATATTTAGACGTTCTCTTTTAGATTTGTCCTTCCATTTCTGTGCTCCTAGTTTTGGTTGCATGGTGGCAATGTTTTAGCCAGATAGCTACAGTACTGTAGTTAGACAAATTTATTGGTTACATTTGAACATTTTTTAAGCTGCACTATGTAGGATTTTTTTCAGCAAAAAAAACAATTACAGCATTTTGCAATTACTCACCCGTCAGAAAGCGGTTCCGCACCAATGCCCGATAGAGAATCACGTTCCAAATAAAAATATGAAAAATGGAATTACCTGTACAGAAAAAGTTCGACAAGTTCGACACTGCGTATACTTAATAATACATTTTCTTCCCACCCCTATTTTCCTTCAATGCTCATTTAGAATTGACATTTGCACTGCATTTGCCTTCACTGCACATCTATACATTCCACTTGTAACATACACTATACTTAATACTTGTACATTTCCTGCCATCTTCTATTTGCACTTCTGGTTAGATGCCAACTGCATTTCGTTGTAACTGTACTTGTACTGTTCAATGACAAAGTTGCATCTAATCTAATCCGACTCCGCCAAGTAGCGCCACAGACTGTCCAGGTGCTCACTGATGCCCCGATCCACATCTGGGAGGAGATCTCCCAGGACACCATCCACCGTCTCATCAGGAGCATGCCCAGACATTGTCCGGAGAGCATACCGGCTCATGGGACCATTCACATTACAGAGTCATATTATGAATTGCAGTGATGAAATTCACACAAGTTGGAGCAGCCTGTGATTTCAATTGTTTACTTTCATTTTTGGTGTGAGTTTGAATCCAGCCCTCAATCGGATCGTGAGTTTGGTTTCTATTAACAATTGTTACATAATTTTGTTCTCAACGAACTACACAATGTACAGTAAAGATTTTGATCTTTAATATATTTTGTTCTTTGAGACCCAATGTGTGATTTATGTGTTCCCTTAATTTTTTTTAGCAGTGTATTAGGACATGCAGCTGAGGATTACATTTTGCCTAATAAAACAACAAACGCTAAAGATGGCATGAATAAGCAAAATCACAACTTATTGTTGAGTTGTGGAACTGGTGGGCGGAATACCACCACAACCTACAGAAACACAATCGCATGACACAATTACACCATAAAGCCACATTCATCTTTGGACTAATGATAGACAAGCTACATAATGTCATTAGACTTTTTCCCCTCTCTTTACACTAGAAAAAATTAGACTGGGAGGGTATACATGTAGCACAAATTAATCTCTGATTTTAACAATTCAAATGTAACTTTTTATGTTTAATTGATTATATCTCGTTATGAATGTAATCAGCGTTAGTTCCAAATACACAATATTTTGGGTTATTTTTTTAACAAACAATTATTTTTGTTGGATTTCCTCTCCTCCAATATCTTTGCGCAGTGCATTATGATCACCTCGTGCATCCACATTCAGCCTGGGCAGATCAGACTGTAACGGAGAGACAAAACAATTTGTTCTGAAGCAGAACCAGAAGCGCAAGGATTTTAAGGTGAAATAATATAGTTAGTGAAGAAGTTCAGGAAACTCCCTCTCATTTATTTTATTGTATGAGGAATTTAAATAAGGCTTTTGAGTGTTCCATGGGAGTTTTTTTTTGCACTTGCCATTTTAAAGTTAGTTACCCAGTGAGCAATCGATGGCGGCCCGCCGGCGTTTTGCTGCTGGTGGGCCGCTGGAGGCTATAATGTCCTACAACCAGCGGGCCACCAGCTTTTGCCGCTTTTCTCCTGATCTCAACTTGCATCAGCTACTTTGCATCTCAGGCGGCTTTTCACCAGCGGCCCGACTGCTTTACGCTGGCGGCTAGCTGCCAAAGAGAGGGTGTGCGCTGTGATCTGCTGTATCTGCTTGTGTTGCCATTTTCTTCCAGCAGAGAGGCTATTGTACCCCTTTTATTCTTGTACTGATTATTTGTATTAACTTTATTTTAATATTGTTGAATCTTAGTGTACATAATTTTTGTCAACATTGGTAGTTTATAAATAAAATAGGCTGACTTATGCATTATTGCTTGTGTAAAGGACCTTGGTGTAGACATGTACAGTAAAAACAGAAACAGCCGTCTCTCACCATTGCTTACCATAATTTTTTTCCCAAACTAATGGCCCTTTTCCACTGCATGGTACCGGGTCAACTACTCAACTTCTCCATTTAAGTACAATATCTGATTACTGTATTACAGGAGCCATAAGGAAGAATCCTTCCACCTGGGATGCCACTGACGAGGCTGTCCAGAACCAGGTCACCATGTACCTGAAAAGGGGCAGCTGACCGTGCATGTGGGAGAAGACGCAGGGTACAAGGGACCTGCCGTGAAAATGAATGACAGCTCCAGCACAACCAATATTGCTGCTAATCTACAGTACTCTTTTTAAACTGCTGCTATATACAGTGTTATGTATATGATCGCTTTTTATCCTCTTGACATATTTAAAGCTGTGTGTGAATGTTCTTAATTCTCACTGTAGTTGTAGTGTGCTATGCCACCAATCATAAGCTTATTGCACTTATGTATCTATAATATTCAATAACTCTATCGATTGCTGCTAGGTCACACTTATGTATATGACTGCCATACCTGCCATATCTAAATGTTCAATAATACTACCCAGATGCCTGCTATATCAAAATACTACCCAGATTGCACTGTTAGATTTTTTTATTTATTTCAATTCATTTGCACATGTTTATTTTGTATACTTGCTCTATAATGCATGTTTTTTGTATGCATCTTGCACTATTTGAAATAAACGGTTTAGATTTAATTCAGTTCATTGTCATTTGTGATATGACCAAAATTATTATAAAGGATTATTATAAATAAAACCTAATATTGGGGAATGAGGCATCTTGCTGGGTTTAGTGCATAAAAGCGGCTAACCGCCGTCGAGCCGTTGGTGAGCCGCTGATCAGGGTATTGTTGGAAGGCATTGTAATGAAAGCGGCCTACCGGTGGCCCGACTGCGACGCACGCTATAAAAAAAGCGGCCCGTAGCTGGCGGCCCGCTGGCCAGATGCTTTGCAGAATAGTTCTGCAGCCGCAGCGGCAAAAAGCTGGTTGGCTGCTGATGGGCTGCTGGCGTGTTGCTTGCTGGTTAGGTAGCGCAACGTTGTGATTAGCTAGCTAGCGCTATCTTACATGAAAAATAACTCTTCCAAATGCCTGCTTTGTATTGCAAACATTAAACATTATACATGAACATTAGCTATATGCTCATAGAAGGTTTTGGTGTTAGGTTTATTGTTTCTTGGGCTGGGACATTTAGCCGATTCTGGCAACTGGGATGTACGTCCTTAGGAGTCGTTGAGAGCAGATTTAAACAATCGATCTTGAGTGATCTAGGTGGCCAGCTATGTTATACAGGACATTCTGTAACCGTGACAATGAGCTACTCCACTAATTATATGTTAATTGCGAGCTTATAGAAGTCTGAACACATGCGCCTTGTTTATGATGAGAAAAATGCAATTGGCCAATTCCTGCCACATGGGCACGGCAGCGAAATGTATGATGGTGACCCCTTCTGCAATTCCCGTGTGGAAAATTGTAGACAGCCAAGTTCACATTCATTGTGAATGTTATCAATTAATCTATTAATAAAGTAATAATTTGTTCAGGCTTTTTTTTCTTGCCCTGGTCACATTGTGTCTTTACCAGGTTAATTGAAATCTGGGGCCACTGGTTTACTGGACACTGGACGAAGGTATGCACAGTAGCTAGCTAAAACATAATTTGTCAAATATTTGATTGATTTAGTGGGTCAGAAAAAATTCTGGTATTATTTGGTGAAGTTCAGTGGTTCTACGTTGTTGTTTACATTTCATTGAACGGTATATGATAGACCTGAGGAATGTTGCAAAAATATATTTTATTTGTGTAATTTGGAAAAACAGTACACCTTTAAAGGTTTATCGTGAAAATAACAGTAACCCACGGGCAACATTAGCCAGCAATTTGTTGTATTTCACATCACTGCAAAATCGCTGTAGAACTAACTCCAATGAATTTTAGCATTCTATATAATGAATTACAGTATGCTTTAAAGAACTGTTTAACTAATTATTGTACATTTACCTAATGAATTACAATGTCAATATTGCTGTAAACAATACGTTCAAAGTTGTTGTTTTTTTCTCTTGTGGATTACAGTTTGAAAATGACGATTATGCTACCATCCAAGAGGACGTTGCTATGTTGATCCTCAACATCTTTATGGTCAGCAAACCCAGCGATGAAGGCACCAACAAGCAAGCTGGGATAGTCATCGAGGAAGCAGAGGTGCTTTCTGATATTCCTAGTGTGGTACATGCATGCACCTACCTGATGGGGCTTATCTATGCCTTAGCACTAAGCTACCCAAAGAAACTGAAATATTCGTTCAAGGTTTTAACAAAGATCTTTCTGGAGCTGGAGGATTTGAACAAAAAAATGTCAACCAAGGTCCACGATCTCATGGTCAGTTTGCTTGCCTAAGAGACTAATGGCGAGGATTGTCAGGAATGTTTTTTAGCGGACTTCATTGAACACATTAGTTAGATCTCCAGCTTTATATGTTTGTGTTAAGCGGGCAGTGTGAAAAGTTGCACACACACTGGCATGCACACTCACTCAACAGTTAACTCCAACATGCACACACACTCGTCCAGTTCTCCACATAATCACAAGTACGCACATTCAGACTCACACACCAGCAGTAAATCACACAAAATCATTGCACAGTCACATATACTGCACTGCACTTACACACACACACAACTTGTGTTCTGTCTAATCTTTAGCAAAAATAAAAGTTCATGGAAGGCTACTAGCCATTAGAACATTTGTAGCTGATGGTTGTTTTGAACTTAAAATGGCACTAATTGAACCCTAATGTGTAAATATGCCAGCAGTGTTTTCAACAAATAAATGTTTACATCTGATGCAGTTTGTCTTGTCTGGATAATGTTTAAAGCAAAGCTGTTATTTTTGTATCAAAGTAAAGTAATTTTATGTAAGTCATCAGAAAAAGAAAAAGTTGGTTCTAATTTGGAAAACTAAATGTAAATCTAAACATAAAAATAAAAGAGTAAATCCCACTTCATGTAATAATTGGGGAGATTACAAAATGAAGTTGGTTTGACTTATAAATGCTTCTTCAAAAGTAAATCACACACTCAAAATGATGGCTCTGCAACAGCTTAAATTAGGTTGTCTGTACTTACATTGTTGTACTTCAAAAATAAGCTTTTAAGTTACATATACAAAGATTTGTCTTGCTACAACTACGTATGAAATGTATGCAAAAAGTTGAATTTAGTAAGTAGGCTGTCGGCAGCCTGATTCTAATCCAGGCATTTTGACCAATCAGGTTAGCCATTTATTTCACCCAAGATCCAAATTTGTTGTAAACACAGCCAGAGCAGCCTGGCATTAAGTTGACATTTGTGTGTTATTATACATTTTTCAGCTAATGTCTCATTTTATTTTAAAAAAATTATAACCTCGTTTCCAAAAAAGTTGGGACGCTGCATAAAATGCAAATAAAAAAGATGTGCAAATAATCTCTTTATGTATTTAATTGAAAATAGTACAAAAACAACATATCAAATGTTGAATCTGAGAAATGTAACTGTTTTTGGAAAAATACATGCCCATTTTGAATTTGATGCCAGCAACACGTATCAAAAAAGTTGGGACAGGGGCATGTTTACCACTGTGTTGCATCTAGGGATGTCACGAGAACTGATATTTCTGGACCAAGTTGTTGCCAAAATTCTGAAAACAAGACAGTACTTGTTTTTGTACAGTACCGTAGGTACCGGGGATGCAAAACGTGACAGATGCGGGCAAGTGCAGCTGTAGCTCCGCCTTGACTCATCGAAAAGAAAAACAGTAAGAGTCGCGAACTTTGCGTTTCAGGCGGATGATCAGGGAGCAATAAATCCGCAAAAACCACTATGCCAACACTGCCTTCAAACTTTCGAGACTAAAGGAGGAAACACTTCCAATTTAGCGAAGCACCTCAAAGACCGACAGGCAGATTTATTTAAAGAATTCAAGGTGAGTGAGTTTCAATTCACATTACATTAACAACCAACGTATCCGAAGTATTATCCTTGTTATATCCTTATCTTGAAATACACGGTACCATTATTTTTGTTTGAGACGGCGGGCATTGCTGTGCAGCCTAGCCAACTATGTTTCATTGACGTTTGCAATGGCTTATCCTCTTAAACCAGTGGTTCCCAACCGGGGTATTTGGCCTATCAACAGGGGGTATTTGAGAACACTCATAACAACATAGTCTTACTACTAAAATTAACATGAGGGGGTACTTCGGGGGGTTTTCAGAGCAAAGCAAAATTCTGTTGGTGGTACAATAACTGAAAACGTTTGGGAAACATTATCTTAAACCAGGCCTAGAATGTCGTTAGGAGGCCAGATGAGATTGGAGTTGTGGCCTTGTGAGACTAGCAATGGCTAAAGGCTACTGTAATGTAACCATAGCTCGTTGTAATAGGCTACCATCCTTACCGTTCAGTCTGTCATCTGTCATCAAAATGTAACATTAGCGTTTTAAAAAAATATTTCTGGACTAATGGTCTGTCACCATGTCAGTAAATGTAAACTACTGCTTGCACTCTGAGTAGAGGTGTGTGTGTGAGCAGCCTCTGCTGTTTTCTTAAGTACATGGGACTTATTGTTTTAAATTTTTTACCGTGGTATTGAATTGTGTATCGAGAATCATGGAATTCTGCTGGTATTGGTATCGACTACTACATTTCTGGTATCATGACATCCCTAGTTGCATCACCACTTCTTTTAACAGTACTCTGTAAGCCTTTGGGGACTGAGGAGACCAACTGCTGTAGTTTTGAAGGTGAAATGTATTCCCATTCTTGCTTGATGTAGGATTTCAGGTGCTCAACAAATCAGGGTCTCCTTGTCGTATTTTTCGTTTCATAGTGCGCCAAATGTTTTGAATGGGTGACAGGTCTGGACTGCAGCCAGGCCACTTTAGCACCAGGACTCTTTTGATATGGAGACATGCTGTTGTAATACATGCAGACTGTGGTTTGGCATTGTCTTGCTGAAATAAGCAAGGCCTTCCCTGAAAAGGACATCATCTGTATGGCAGCATATGTTGCTCCAAAACCTGTCTATATTGTTCAGCATTGATGGTGCCTTCACAGATGTGCAAGTCACCCATGCCATGTGCACTAATGCACCCCTACACCATCATGGATGCTGGCTTTTGAACTGTGCGCTGATAACAAGCCGGATGGTCCCTCTCCTCTTTAGCCCAGAGAACATGGCGTCCATGATTCCCAAAAATAATTTCAAATTTTGATTTGTCAGACCACAGGATAGTTTTCCACTTAACCTAATTAGCTCTGAGATGTTCCAAAAGGTTTTTTAGCATTGCATATCTTTTCCAGTCTTTTGTTGCCCCTGTCTCAGCTCTTCTGAAACGTCTTGCTGGCATCAAATTCAAAGTGGGCATATATTTTTCAAGAAACAATAAGATTTCTCATTTTCAACATTTGAATTGTTGTCTTTGTACTATTTTCTATTGAATACAGGGTTTAATGATTTGCACATCATTGTATTCTGTTGTTCTTTTTCATTCTGTTTTTCAGGTTTTTGGAAACGGGGTTGTATGTTCTATGCCATCACATTATGCAATGACAGATGCACTAGTGATGTTCAGCTGCCTGACATCCTACCCCTTGATCTCATCCTCCCCTCCCTTTGCTAGGACATTTTCATCTCCGGAGACATCCCATTCCTCACTTCCCTCATTAACTAATCTCTTACCACTGACTGTGCCCTCTCTAACTTCAAGATGGCCAGTGTGATCCCTTCCCCAAGAAACCCTCTTACGGCTCCTTTCTTTTCTTACAGCACACTTGGTCTCTGACCCAACTCTCTCATTATCTCTCTTAGAATGATCTTCTTGACCCTAAACAGTCAAGCTTCAAGATAGCTCACTCAACTGAGACTGCTCTCCTCTGTCACAAAGGCTCTGCATTACCAAAGCTGAATCTCTACTCTGTTCTTATCCTTAAGATCTCTGCCAAAGGTGCGTCAACCAAGTACTGAATAAAGGGACTGACACTTTTTGGCCACGGACATAGCGGTAGTACAATGCATCATGTATAAGAGTACATGACATTTTGGGCCACGTAAATGTGTTTGCATGTTCAGATGACAAGAAGTCAATAGATGCATGTGGCCAGAGTCTTTAAACAGAATCCAAGTTAGCTGCATAACCAGGTGGACTGAGAACAAGGACAGCCACTAGAGATTCTGGCCAGGCAGCCCCGAGGTGCGGTCAAAGGGTCCACGTTCTTCTAAGGTTAAACAGAACAAACGTTAGCGAGACCATTCCTTGGATTAAAAAGGATACCTGAGCATACCTTTCAGACTGACCCTTGTCAGTCTAATGCATATATATATATACACATATATATATATATATATATATATATATATATATATATATATATATATATATATATATATATATATATATATATATATATATATATATATATATATACACACACACACACACACACACACACACACACACACACACACACACACACACACATACATATATACATATATATATATATATATATATATATATATATATATATATATATATATATATATATATAATATAGCAGTATAAAATAGGGATTAGTAAAGCATTTTATTTAAAAGCATTATCAATCAATGAAATGTTTAATCATTTTAATTGTAGGTTTTGAAGTATTTTTGTTATTAATGCTAATGCATCAGAACCTCAGTAATAATTTTATTAATGCAAATGCATCAGAACCTCAGTGTTAATGCTAATGCATCAGAACCTCAGTACCATCCTTGGTGTAAATACTACACATCCATTCGCTTGTAGCTGATGCATGCCACAGTGAGAGTGCTAGCATGGCAGTAAAGCAGCGAGAGGCATACAGCTGCTGAATAGATAATCAATTTCATGTGAAACTCTACGTTCATCAAAAAGAGCAATGCACACCTGAAGAGCATACTTCTCTCCCAGTTATCTGTACCCACTGAAGTGACTCTCTGGAGTTCCGAACCTAGAGGATCTTGGTGACACGTGCCATGACATCCAACGGATGGTTTGTCACCAGTACAAACCAGCCAGCTGTGTTATGTCCCTTCACCTGTCACCTCTAGCAGTTGCCAGCCTTGTCCTACTGTATCACCTGCCATATGTCTCCCCCTCCCCATAGAACAGAGCCCCCCTCAGAGAAAACATGCTCATGACAAAATCAATTACCAGGGCATTTCACTCACCCGTTTCTCAACCCTGTTCTTGTTTAAGCTCGGCCGAGGCAAAGGCGGGTGGAGCAAGCAAGTCTTAGTCTAGCGCATAATGTTGTCCTTCTTTTATTACTTTTCCACCTCTTCCTCTGCTTAATGCATTTCCAAAGCTTAATAGATCCTATTGTTTATCGTTCCTACACACACCAAGGGTGAAATTTGAAGGTAAAGTACTTGGAGCCTTCTGTAGAATGGCATTTAAGTTTTTTCCAAGCCTGGTGACAAAAAAACTTTTATTGCTAGTGACTAGGGTATGTTTTCAAACTGTTGGGTTAAGGGTTTAAGTGTATATTCAAGCCTATTTTGAGGGAATTTGTCATTCCAGATTTACCTTCCAGAATAGGGAGCCGCTGAATGGAAGATTACTGTTGTGTGGTTTTTCCCCATTGAGTGAATGCACATTTTTGACTGTGAAATACTGTTGTGTGAATTGACTGTGAGCCACCACAAAGTGTCCATTAAGAAATGTAGGAAGATCAAGTAATTCTCTTGCTCATACATTTGAGCCACTAATAAATGTCAGACATCTAGGTTTATTCAATCACTTTTATATGAATTGTTGATTTGAACATTCCATTCAAATCAACATTCCTTCAATTGGGATGGCTCCCATGCATAATTAGCAATTAGCATCTTAGTGGTTACATGCCTCAGTGGTTAGTTAATAAGCAGAGTTAGCAATTTGCATGCCCTCATTATTCTGTCAATGGAAAATAGGTATTGTCAATCTTCTTCTAATGTTTATCTGCTGCTATTGTTGCAGTAAAAGCCTTAGGCACGTTTTGCCCACTGCAGTTCATTAGCGTGTACCATAGGATATGAAATAATTTTAGGAAAGTATAATCTGTGATAATTCTTGATGTAGGTAGAAACTATCCATTTACTTACCATTCCCTGCCGCTACCCCTTACCTTAAACCTAACTGGTAAACCTGTAAGTAATACAGATTCTAACACTTTGCCCAGTTGTATGTTACCCTATCACTAACCCATGAGTCAGACATATTTTCATGTTTTACTTTCTTTGTGGGGACACAGACCTGCATCACATGCACACACTTAAACACAGATTTCTTATTTACTAATTAAAAAAATTAACAATATTCATGTGTTTCCTATGGGCAGAATGCAGCAAGCTTTATCTGTGGTTATGAAAGCAGCCATGCATTAGATTATTTGAGTCTTGTATTTGTCAGTCATATTCCTCATGTTAATTGTCACAGAACATGTCCTGCTTTGTGTAACAGAGGCAGGAAGAATCAATGCTTAAAAAGTAAGGAAGGAATGTGAGGAAGTGAGGCAGTTTCTGTGGTCTGTTTCTATCTGCATGGCTACTCAAGCTTGGTATGAGCTCTCTTGGTCTGTAAGGAATGAAGTTATTTTTGATTGCTTAATCTATGGTTTGAATTTTAATGGGTGTTGTGTTGTATGCCGTTACACTCAATGTTGTCCACACGTCTGGATTTCAGTTTTAAAAAAAAATTATGATTGCTCACTAAAACAAAATATTTTTTCCTGACAACTCTTATTGAATATGCTTCCATTGCATTTAGATTGGATATCGCCATATATATCCATTACAAAAATGACAAGTTCAAGAAGCCTGTATTGTAGCTGTTAACTGAGGCATTCACCAAGCTTGCTGCATTTTGTGTATTACTGCATTTGACATTCATGTTACATGTGTGAACATGAGACATCCACTATTCAGTCTCCCTACAGAATTATGAGTGATTAGAGGTTTATCAAATAATTATGCACCATAGCAGGAAATATTGCACTGAAAAAATTTTTCAACTAATGACATAATTGATTGATTGAGCCTGTTGTCTGATCTAGAAATTACTAGAGTCAGAATTTGTAGCAATTATTGTGGCCTTTGTGTTTAACCAATTGTGCAATCACACTAGTGGCAGTTACATTTGGTTTTCCCGGTTCAATAGAGCCATTGGACTTGTCTCAACAATGTTCCTATTGGCCTCAACATCGCATGATAGCCATGTTGAATTTTCTCTGGCTTTGTAAAGACTACAGCCTGACATGAGCTCTTTTCCCACCCTCAAAGGTAGGATTCCCAAACTGGGTCGGTACTAGTTTTTATACATTCTCAGGAGCTTACAGTACTCGCAGCTTCTGATGATTTCTTATTACTACACGAGGTGAACAACGCTGTGAATTTTGGATATTGTGGTTTGCTTAAAATCAGGAACTGTAGATGTTTCTGCCAGTGAAATGTAGAAAAAGTCCTGTAGAAAAATTTCCTTCACGTTACGTTAATACCATATTAACAGCCATACAGCGCTGCTTGAAAGTATGTGAACCCCTTGTGCACCATGAAATCTTTATTTAATCACAGCCAGTCTTTTTTATCTGACATAACAGGTTTTCATGATATATCAAAGAGGCCTACAGTTAGGTCTGGAAGTATTGAAACAGGCCATCCTTAAAGCTGAAGTACGTAAGTGTTTTGCATTAACACATCGCTATTCTATTAATCTGGATCGTGGATGATTTCCTACCATATCAGATGGTCCCAGGCCCGCATCTGAAAAACTGTATACGGTGTACTGCTCCTAAGGAAAAAAGTGGTCGGCTCTCGCAGTGGCTGGAAATTTTATCCTGCGCACATGAAGTGATGCATTTGACGTATCAAACAAAGAGCTGAGGCTGGAAAAAATAAGGAAGTGGCTACTCGTATTTTGTGTATGAAGCAGCAAGAGACGCTAGTGAATTTTATAAAAAAATTGAAGTTCAGAATGTAACGGTACCTAAGAAAATACAGTTTTGATCTAAAGAAAGCAAATCTGGTAAAAGAGAGGCAGATAGACTCCGTTTGGAGTGAACATTGGTGCAGCTGCCTATCCACGATGGATGGAACTCATGGAGCAAAATGCATTAAACTTCGACTCTGATGTGGCAATTCTTCTGTGAAATTAGTAAGTGAAGTTAGCTAAAAAGCTAGCCACCTAGCTAACCTCACACTGTTGTTAGTAATTGCCCTATTGGTGTTAATGTGGCTAGCTATACAGACAGAGCAGTCATGGCTATATTTACTGACTGTACATATATCCAGCAGACATTGTTTGCAAGTTTTGCTACTACTACCAGCTTCTAATAACGTCAGCTTGCCAGCAATTACCAGGCAAAAACAATTGGCGAATTTGGTTAATTAGCTAACTTTCTGTGGACAAAGAGGCGAGCTGCCATCTGTACATGCGGTTTGCTTTGTTTACTAGCCCAACTAGTAGTACTGTAATTGGAAAACATTTCCAGGGCGAGTTTAGACTAGTAGCTACCTATTCTCACGTTTCCTATGTATGTTACATCAGATACATTGTTTAATTAATTTTAGTATATAATTAAAATAATCGTATGTCAACTCACCTGGCCGATGAAGATTTTTTTTTTAGATGAGCTGAATAAAGTGCACAGATAATGTGTGGGGCTTTAAGAGTGAACTGACGTCACACCAGCGACAGCCGAGATTTCTGGTAAAATGAGGAGGAAATACTTCCTGTTTTGAAAGTTACGTCCTTCAGCTTTAAGGGGTCACTTATTTTTTGCAGCTGCACTGATTCATTTTTAATTTAGTTGTTCTACTACACAGATGATTTCCTCTAAACCAACATATGCAATTGGTATGTATAAACCTGTTATTTCAAATAAGAAATGGTTCTGATTAAATAAATATTATACAAAACTATGATTGCACAAGGGGTTCACATACTTTCAAGCAGCACTGTATATAGGTAAATTAAGCAGTGGTGAAATGTTCCTTTAAAGAGTACAGATTGTCTATTAAAGGTACATAATTCTTCATCAAATGCTTCTGTATTGGATCTTAACACCTTACATAACATCAGTTGAATACTTTTTTTCTTGTTTTTTGCCGGACCGCGTAAGCGGAGCCGGCCTAGAAGGAAGACAGACAGACACTGACTGACTGACTGACACTTGTTAAATAGCGTAGTGATTAAGAGACGCGGGCTCCGGAACAACAGGTTCCACTCCAGTAACAGTCAAAAGGCATTAGGCCTGAGGTTCAGGACAAACAAAAACTTTGCTGGCTACAACCCTATGTACCTATGTAATAGGAAGCCTAAAATAAAACAGTTCTGGTGGATATTAGGATTTGTTCAGGATCGACAAACACTTCGCTGGCTACATGATTCTCTCGTCTTTTCACTTGAAAAAAGTCAGTTATTGTCCGCTATATTGATAGATACTGTATCAATGTCATTCACGAATGGCTAATTAGCTGTTAAAACAGCCAGTGGCAAAAGAGGATTTGTTCAGGATAGAAAATAACGTTGCTGGCTACAACCTTCAGTAGCTACATTATGGGAAGCCTAAAATGAAACTGTTTGTTATATTGCGACTATTTCTGGTGGATTTTCGAATTATGTTTTAGGATTTATTCAGGATAGACAAACACTTCACTGGCTTCACAATTCTCTCGTCTTTTCACTAGAGGAAAAAGTCTGTTATCATCACCTATATTGATACAGTAGTTATTGTATCAAAGTCATTCACGAATGGCTAATAAGCTGTTAAAACGGCTAGTGGCAAAAGCCATACAGTTCGTAGATTTTATTTGTGGTGGAGGTAAACTTAATAAGAAACATTACTCAGTTTAACACAATGGTTAATGGTGTCTTACGAAATATTCAAACTTGGCATGATGTTAATGTCAGTATAGAGGGTGCCAGTATAGAGTCTATATTGACACCCTGTAAATGTACAGCTCTGTGGTGTAGTGGTTAATGACACAGCCTTTCATGTGGGCAATCAGGGTTCGATTCTCGAAAGGGCAGCCACTGTTATTACATTTTATTGCGGGCCGGCTGAACTAGGCTTCCCTGGTTTCTTGTTCTTTTAGCATTGAAACCAGCTTCCTCCCACACAGAATTATAATATATTGACTTATATTTCGAAAACATATATTTTTGATATGTGCCTGTAACTTTTTTAAAACATAATAATATATGTATTACATGTATTACTAATGTATGGCCATATATTTCATACATATATTAACATACAGCTCCGGAAACCAATAAGAGACCAATGCACCTTTTTCTTTCCTTTCCAAAAAAGTCGAAAAGTAACAGAAGGGTTAAAATTAAGAGACCACTGCAAATTGAACCTTTCTGTTCCTCACTCAAAACTTTCCTTTTCAACTTTTTTGGAAAGGAAAGAAAAAGGTGCAGTAGTCTATTATTTTTTTCCGGAGCTGTATTTGATTTTGTCCGTTTTCAAACTTGTTTTAATGTCTTAAATACATGTAAATATATTTACATAAATGACAAAATTAGAGTTGGTAACATGCATTTAGCATTTACATCTAACAGATATATTTCCATATTTGTATTGTTTCCTGTCATGTGTTTATTATGTTATCTAGTCGTTTCTTTGAAGTACTTTTACAGAGAGGAATGGCATTCATGATACTGTGTTAAAATGTATGCATATTATTTTCATAATTTCTCTTTTTTTAAATGTAAATTTGGAGTACAAAAGTAGTCCATTATATTGAAACTGAAAAAGGTGCTACATGCTGCTTGACAGTGACTAAAGTCAAAACTTTTGTGTATTCACTAAACATTTATCATTATATTGTGACACAATGGCAGTTGTATGATACTGTGAATAAAGGTCCTTATTAAGATGAGTGACTCTAACCAGTTGTTTCTTTACTTGCATTTACAGTGTATTTAATAGAAATTATGGTAAATACAAACTGTACAATTTACAAATTGGCTCGTTTGTAAAAGATAATTGTCTTTTTCACAGTAATTAATGTAATGTATAAGGCCTAGACTGGTGGTTATGTTGGTTTGCTCCCCATTTTGCCAACGATAATTCGTTAAACTCACTATAACGAGGAGATTCTCTGGAAAGTGTGTTGATGAGAAATGCTTAAAGTACTGCATATTCATTTATGTCATTATTTTAACACTGTTACGCATGCAGGTACCCTGTATGCGCGTTTGTGTTTTTTCCCCTCCTGACTTTTCCCCAGGTGTCCCTTATGTTCCTGATTATGCTCGTTGGTGTTTCCCACCTGGCAGTCATGAGTGCAGCGCCTGACTGCTGAGGTGGACCAATCAGTGGACAACCCTCCTAATTCCTTTTTTCCATTACCCAATCACATCACACATCCCTTGTTTAAAAACCCAGTCAGTTGGTTCTCCCAGAGAGACTCTTTTGATTTACCCCACATGGACATAGACATTCTTGAGATACATACCTTTTTTGATAGACACT